>JBANCZ010002369.1:0-16069 GCA_037040025.1 Sphaerogastrella javana | reverse complement strand
GGCATGCACTGTGCCAGAAAGTTTAACTGCAACTGCGCTGCTCTGCTCCGATGCGCTGCGCTGCGCTGCGTGTAACAGTTCTTGTCCCAATTAAGTTAAGCACGCGACGTCGCGTCGTCTGTCAACGCGCAGTCGCTGCTGCGCTCTCGCTTTCAGCACGTGCGCTAGCGGCTCTCTCTCCCGCGCGCTCTCTCTCTCTCTCCCTCTCCCCGCCTTTCTCTCCCGCTCTCGTTCTCTCTTTCTGAGCTACTGCTGTTGTTGTTGTTATTGGTATTTCCAATGCAAGCTCTTGAACTGGTTTAATACTGGGCTCTGGCTCTGGCTCTGTCTTGGACCTTTTTTCTTGTGTGTGCTGAGCAACCCGATAGCCCTGAAATGTTTTTGTTTCTTTTTGTTTGGAGTTTAATGAATAATGACGCTGTGCAGCTTGAAGTTTTGTATCAGAATAAATGCGTCAATGCGTTTGCATAGTGAAATTACAAATTATGAAAAGTTTTGCACTTTTTGAATTGGCAGAGAGAGAGAAAGAGAGTGCGCGCAAGTTTTTTTTTTTTATTTTTTTTTGTGTTAATTTTTTGCAAGCCTTTCTCCAGCGACTCTAACTTTGACTCTGACAACGCGCCTTATAAAAAGCATAGAGTATCAGTTGGATTTGTTTGTGCCAGAGAGAGAGGGGTAGGTTGTTGTGGGGGTTGGTGGGTCTTGGGGCTTGGCACGCTTGATATTTTCTACACGGCACGAAAGTTGATTTTATATATTTTGTGCTGCTGCTGCTGTTGCTGTTGCTGGTGTGGCTGGTGTTGCTGCTGTTGCTACGGTCTACTGTCTCTGCTGCCGTGGTGCGCACAGTTTGAACGTTTCTTTGAGACTGGCCAAGCGAACGTGACTGAGAAATGGCTTTAGCCAAAAGGGGGCAGAGTGTTTGCTGTTTATTGTTGTTTTGGTTGCTCTTTTTCATTGTGGATGTTGTTATTGTTGCTGGTGGTGCTGCTGTTGCTGGTGGTGCTACTGCTGGTTGTTGGCTTTGGCCTATGAGCAGTTAATTGCAGCTCATGAGCAGCGCTTTTGTTGTTGCTTATGTTTTGTTGATTTTATTTTATATATTTGTTTATAAAATGCGTCAGCTGCGTTAGAGGCTAGGCCTCAGCTGTTTAATTTTTTTTTTTTTATGTAAAGTTTTGTTTATTTTTGGCGTGAGATTTCAAGTGCTGTAACATATGATAACAATGTTAAAGAAAAAGACTGTAAATTGAACTTGCAGTAGGGTGGCTACAGTTTGAAATGTATTGCTTTAATCAATCACAGCCAAAGGTTTTAAGTGCAGCTTTCAAACTGCAATTTTACAAGCACTGCAGTTTTACAAGCACTGCAGTTGAAATATCACTGGAGATAAAGCTCTCTTGGGCTTTTACTTACACAGTTGAAATCACACTGCAGTGCTGCTCAAACTGCAATTGTGCGCTAATCAAAACATTCTTCACTCAATTAGATCGTCTTTAGTTGCTTTTTTTTTGCTTCTCAACTTCTCCCTAATCATTTGATATGTGGGTCAACTTCCAGCTCAACTACAAACTGTGAAGTGTAATGAAATGTGTTGTGAGTTGATGTGGAGTGATGTGAAGTGATGTGAAGTGAACTGATATGATCAGCTCCCTTAAAATTGGGGCTTCAATTAGCATTGCGCTCACGTACAGTTTTACATGCCATTCCAATTGAACGCGTCATGCGCTCATGCAGCTTCTCAAACACATGGACACAGACAACCAGGGGCTAGCTGTGGCTTACTGGATGGATTTACAGACGACAACTGCCGGCGGCGTTTTTAATTATTTTATTGCACACTTCGTATATATTTTATCATTTTTGGTTTATTATGAATTTTTTGGTTTGGTTTTGGTTTTTGGATTTCGTCAAAATTTAATTAGTGTCTTTCGCGCTGTCTGACAAGCACTGTAAACAGACGGATAGAGAGAGAGAGAAAGAGAGAGAGAGAGAGAGAGAGACAAAGAGAGATAGAAGAAAATTATGCAAAATGTGTTACATAGGCAGTTGGGTCAGCTTGGTTTATTTGGTTTAGTTGGTTTACTTGGTCGTGGTCGTCGGCCGATCGCCTTGCATAATTCCCGGCGTGGACTGGGCATTATTAGTATGCGCCAGGGTAGATCGAACAGGCAATGCCTGGCCTGCTGCTTGCTGACTGCTCGCCCGCACGATCAATCAAGCGACTCAATTGGGTCAACTCTTTACAAAATCATAAGGTTTAATTATACACACACACACACATCTATAATTATTATAATAATGATGCATTTCGTTTTTTCTTTTGCAGGGTTTCACCTACGTAGCGCCATCGATATTGGAGGATATGCATCGGGCCAATCGAATGCCGGCACGTTCACCGCGTCGTACGCCACGCCATCATCATCATCCACATCATCCGGACAACAGCTTCCGATTGCAGTTCCCATCAGCCAATCCGAATGTGTCCGCCAATGCACCACTGTCCATGCAGCGTTCAACGTTGTTCGCCCGGGCAACGCCGCCCCATCAGCAGCACCAGCATCCGCATGCCCATCATATGCAAACGTTTGCACCGCGCCCATCACCGGCGCAGGACGAGATGATGGATGTGCAGCAGGGACTGCCTATGGTCTAAGGTTACTAATCAGCTACAACGGCTACAACAAACGATGATGTGGAACACACCGGGTGGACATGAAGTAAAGGGGCAGAGACAGAGGCAGACGAAGTAAAAAGATCAGGGAAACCAAGGAGCGAGCGAAGCGATTGCAGAAAGTGGAGCGCGTGCTACGATGAGCGTTTTGTTTAGATGATACATAAAATTACAAATAACATTAGAGACAGATACAAGAGATACACATAATTATAATCATTGTATGTAGCTATAGCTCACAATATATGTATGTAGAAAGATAGACAGAGACCGAGAGCGAAAGCGAGAGAGAGTTGTGTGTGAAAAAGCGCAAAAGTGGAAAAATAGAACAGCGTTAGATTTATTGGGTAGGAGCTGAAGCGAGTTTACAGTGTTCGTAATGAGAAAGAGAAACATGCGGATGCAGAATCGAATCGTATTGTTGCAAGATATCGATTCAAGTTGTGTATAATATATTTACCACTATACATATACATATATACATATAAATACCTATACTAACTAACTATGTTTTTTACTTATAGGCGAAAAGGTTTACACGATTTAGTTCAAATGTACACTTCACACTTTTTTGATTTTTGTTTATATATATATATATACATATGTAAAGAATACTTATATTTATAGAGTTAAACCCAATGACAGGAGCAACAAGAAATATGATTATGATTATAATTATGATTACTATATAGACACACACACACACATGTACACTTACACATATATATATATGTTGTTTATGTTGATTAATTGAATTCACTAAAGCGAATACAACAATTGCTTGCGCTTGCGCTATACTATATGCTATACTCTAAAACTAAACTATATAATCTATATGATTTATCTTAACTTAGCTTAAAGTATGAACACACACACACACACACACACAGACCGAGAACATTGCTTCGATTCTTAATTTGTTTTGTTTCGATATGAGCTTGTAATTTGGCAAACTCCTCTGTGTATAGTCGATAGAACCACATAAATATGAATAGAACTAATTCACCATAATACCATTTGATTATAATAATATTGATAGAAACTGAAAACTTTCAAAAGAAACGATATGAACGAAGGGCATAAGGTTGAACCCCTTTTCCGCACCCGTACTAACCCCTCCTCGCATAGCCAATTCTTAATTTGTAGTTATTTGATAAAGAGAGAAAAAGAGAAAACCCCCTAACGAAAAGAAAACTCGCTTTTAGTTGTTGCTATTAGTTCTTCTTCGTTACGCGTTACTTAACTGAAAACAAAAACAAAAAAAACAAGAAACCGAAAACAAAATAAGGCATTTCTTAAAATAAAGAGAAACAACAAGAGCAAAACTGTCTAACTAAAACGAACTAAAACTCAAACTAAACTCAAACGATGATGATGCTATAATAATTGTAAACCAATTAACGTGTACTGAGAAGCTAAACGCTGCCACAACAATTAAGAAAAACAAAACAAAAGAAAATAGTTACAATATTATAATATAATATATACACATACATATATATAAATATGAAACTCTGTACTTTGATTATATTTCATTTCTGTTATATTTGTTTTCCTCTCAATTTTTTGTTACTTTGCAATTATTGATTGATATCGCAGACGCAAAAAAAGAAAAAAAAAATAACAAAAACAACAACAAAAAAATGGCAAAACCAAGAACAAGAAAAACATGAAACTAAAAAAGAAAATACACTGTCAAAAACAAAATATAATCAAAAGGTGCTTTGAATTGTTTAAAAAGACAAGACAACTACAAATACAAATACAAACAACTAAAACTAAATGAAAGGAAAACAAAATAAAAAGAGGGAATAAAGAAAAGAGATATATATACATATAAAAAATATTTAAAAAAATAAATCAACTATTGAAAACGAGAAACTAAATAATAATTATAATGGTTATGTTTATAAATAGATGCAGAGAATGGATGGAAAAAAAAAAACAAAAACAAAAACATATTTATATATAAACACAAAAAATGAAAATACCTCAGAAGCAATTATTTTTGTTAAAAGAAACGAAAACTAAAGTAATAATATTAATTAAAAAAAGAAAAAGAAATAACAGAAATAAGAAATGCAACAAAATATTTAGCTAAAACTATAATACTATAAAAATGTTTTTGCAAGCAAAGGAAAACAACACCAACAATGTATATTCAAATAAAAACTATACACAAAAAACAATCGATAAACCATGTTTTATATGTTTCATTGTAAATTTGATTTTGTATCTATCGATTTATGATTTCTGCCTACATTTACCTATTTTTTTAATTTTTTTTTTGCTGTTATTGTAATACTACATGATGTTATTTTCTTTATTAAATAACAATTGCAAAAAACACAAAAAAAAAGAAACGCAACTTGTTTTTCATTGTGTGGCACCGCGCAAATCGAATGAGAAATGTCTTATTTGCCTCTGCCTATCGATACAAATGGAGATGAATCGATGTGCTATAGCCTAAGAAAAGTCTGTATCCGATTCAGCATATAGAGTGTAATGTACCAAGAATATGATGATGAAACCACTGCCTGTTACACTGCAAGAAAAAAGAAACACCAGCAACAAGAAACAGAAAACAAAAATGAAACTAGCAACAAATTACAATACAACAAACAAAATGAAATAAATGAATTTACACAGAAACGAAAAGCAAAAACAAACAGAAATATATATATATATATATATATATATATAATTTATTTTAAAGCAAAACAATTTGCAGTTACAATTTATACACGTAGTTAGCCAAGTTAAACAATTGTCACACTCGCATACACTGAGAACATAGATCCAGTCAGTAGTTTAGACACAAGCAGAACGGAGAACTAACAGCAAAACGTCGCCTAGATTCTAGAGAATAGAACATAAAACAATAATTAAATTTAGCTATTTGTACAGGTCACACAGCTAAATAGCTACTAATTACATCAACTATTTAAACATTTGCTTTAATGACTTGACATAAATAAGGGAAAACCCCCCAAAAAAAAACACTGACAATTCAAATTAATTGAAGCAAAAATAAAATTTAAAAAAATCAAGTTCACTGTTAATAACTCATTGAAATTGCGATCAGCACGCGATAAATATAGATGTATGTATACAAAATTATGTATTTGGCAACTCTGGCAACTCTGTAATAACAGTAATTTTGTAAGCATCGAAAATACAGCATAAGCCAGAGGGAAATATCGTAACGATCTAAGTTCTATAAGTTCATCGACTTGTTTGAGGCCATAGCACAGAGAATTGTGTAAAACTTGATAAACAACAGCGATGATAATGAAGCCAAAACTGAGCAGAGTAATGTAATCCAAAAAAAAAAAAAAAAAAAAAGGAAATATACTTAACTATATTTAACTAAAAAAACTAAAATAAGTATATTAAACAAAAAGAGGAAGGAATGGAATGGAGTACTTCAGAGAGATCCTAGTTAAAATGAAATTGTACATTTTTATCAGTATGATGTAAGTGCAAACCTATATAGATTATGCATATAAATATATATAATATATTGTATGATGACAGTAACAACAACAACAACAACAACAACCAATGTATATCGTTTAAATACATAACTAAATTTTACAACAAAACATTTAAAAAAAGAACAACAGCCTATGTTAATTCTGGTCTGAATTGAAATTATAGATGGTTTCTTCTTTTGATGAAATAAAATGTACATAAATATTATCCATGGACGTTTAGAAGCTTATTCTATTGATTTGCAATATCATTGAATCAAATATATTATCTGATTTGATTTGTTTCTATCTGCCTTATGCAATTTTTTTCATATTTATTCAATTCAATATTCATTCATATTCTGAAACAATTCTAGAATTTATTCGTTTTAATAATCTTTATTTAATAACATTATAAAAACTTTTCGGCAAAATATCCGCACGGAAAGTATATATTGACATTACATTTGAGTGGGGATAAAACTAAAAATAGTTGAGTTGGTCAGGGATTATAGACATCGAGGCGTGCATAACGCTCAGAATTCATCAAATATTACGGGGTCCTCATATTGATGAGTCAATGACTAATCTGGCATTGATTAGCATAAATTAATTGCCAAAAAAAAGAAAGGGGGAAAGAAGGCCAAGAGAAGTTGGCACAGCTGTCAATGGAGCTGCGCACATAAGTAATGAAGGAAAAAGGAAAACAATATGCAAAAAGAAAAGGAAAAGAAAAGTTGGAAAAGCGAAAGTATGTTAACATAAATCGATCGATCGGGGGAGCTGCTTGAAAGTCATGCCACAGCTATTTTTAAACGCCCAAGCGAAAAGAAACCGCAAGGACGAGTCGCGCCTGCCACCAAATCCTCGAGCAATTGCCCAATTGGGCCTGGGCATGGGCCTGGGCCTGCTCCGTCTGTCGTTCGGTCGTACGGCAGGTATGACTGACTTGGTTGCGTTTTGTGCCCAATTGGAGTGGCATGTGACAGAGAAAGAGACCAATAGACAGAGTCTCGAACGAGTAACAGAGATGGCCATAGTGGGAAAGAGAGAGAGAGAGAGAGCTAGAGGTGAAGAGGTTGTCAGGCAATTGCTATAGGCAGGTGTATGTATAGGGCAGCATATACATACAGCATAATAATAATAAATACCGCTAGGCAACGGCGAAATTCCTTAACATGAATCGATTTAACTAACTCGAGGAGGGGAACAGCCGAGCACCAGAACCAGCACCAGCAGCTACACCAACACCAACAGCAACAGCAGCAGCAGCAGCAACAATCACACACACATACACACATGCACACACGCAAAACACACACACACACTCACACACACACACACATATACACGCACACACACACAACAAGCAAGCGGAGACTTTTTAGCTTGTTGTATGCGCTTGCAATTGTGAATAATAACAACAGTAACAACAACAACAACAAAAACAACAACAACAACAGCAACAAATGTAACAGCAACAGCAGCAGCAACAACAGCAGCAACAGCAGCAGCAGCATTCGTAAAAACAACAATGCACTGAAATCTTTTAGCAAAAGCTGCTGCCGCTCAATGCTTTTTTTTTGCTCTCTCCTCTTTCCTCTATACTCTTGCTCTTCTATTCTCTTTGCCTATTTGCACTATGCGCCGTTGTTGTTGTTTTTATTGCTCTTACACTCTTAGCGCTGCTGCTGCTGCTGCTGTTGCTGCTGCTGTTGCTGCTGCTGTTGCTGCTGTTCTTGTTGTTGCTGCTGTTCGCTTGTGATTTTTTTCTTCTTTATGCTTTTCTTTTCATTTTTGCTCTACGCAGTTTGCCCCTTTGCACGTATTTTGTTTTGTGCCGCTGCTGCTGTTGTTGTTGTTGTTTTTACTTTTTTTAAGTTTATTTTTTATTTTATTTCATTTTATTTATTTTCATTTTATACGTTTTACGTTTTTGAAGCGCTGTAGTACATTTTCTTGTATTGCTGTTGTTGTTGCTGCTGTTGTTGCTGTTGCTTGAAAGTGTTGAATGTCTGCGGAAAGTTACAAAGCTGGTGTCGTCGTCGTCGTCGTCGGCGGCGTCGCTTCCTCTATCCCCTTTCGACCCCTCTCTCTATATCAGCCAACACACACGCAGCACTAACCCCCTTCCACCCTCTCTCTTGCTCTACCCTATGCAGTCCACCCACTTGTCTCCTCTGTTTTACATCCCCATTGACACAGACGCTTGAAACGAACAGAAGCAAGAGGCGAGTGCAGAGTGGAGACTGGAGAGTGGAGAGTGGATAGAGATAGGAGCACAGAAGTGCAATGCGTGAGGAGAGAGAAGAGAGAAAAGGTCTCTGCTGAGAGTGTGTGTGTGTATGTGTTTGTGTGTGTATGTGTTTGTGTGTGTATGTGTTTGTGTGTGTGTGTGTGTGTGTGTGTGTGTATGTATGTTTGCCCTGGGGCGCGCTCTTCAACATTTTCTGTGCCGTTTTGCAGTACATGAAGTTTGCATTTTTGTTATACCCTGGCAAACAGTGGTGTGTAGAAGGTAGCTTAGTTTGTTAGATGTGTTTGTAATTTTAATATTATTAATTTAAAATAATTATATTAAATAGCAGATATATTTGATAAAGAGCATATATAAATAAAGATCATATATACATAGTTTGTAAAGAAACATAATTCTCCCTCTTCCTGTCTTTTCTCTTTCTCTTTCTCTTTCTATCGCTCTCTCGCTCTTTCGCCCTCTTTCACTCTCTGGCTCTTTCTTTTTCTTTCTCTCTCTCCCTCTATTAATTTTCTTCTTGTATTTGTACACAGACAAAGCACTTTACAGGGTATCTTTAAGTCGCTCAAACACTCTTAAGCCTTTGCTTTATTTATCAACGTTTTGCATGCAATTTTTTTTTATTTTTTTCATTTTTGTTTTTTTTTGTTTTTTTTTTTGAAGCAGAGGCTTCTGGTATTCATAGGCAGCTTCCTGGCACGTTTTGTGCTGGGCGTGGCAGTCAGCGCCCACACTTACCTAAGCACACATTGACAAAGCAGACAAAGTGTAGAGAATGGGGCGAGCACGGTGGGGGCGGAGGGCGTGGCAGCCGAAAAAGCGAGTGCAAGACTTGAGTTTTGCTTGTCTTTGCCCGTTGAAATTTGCCATTTGAAAAAGTTTTTCTTATTTTAGAAGAAGAAGCTTACATTCTTCTACTTTTTCTTCTTCTTCTATTTTTTAAGTACTCTATAGTTGTTATAGTACAACATGTGTGTGTGTGTGTGTTTGTGTGTGTGTGCTACACATACAGAACATTTTCTAAAAGGATTCGCAGCGAGAGCTTTGGTTTTTGTGTGCTTGAAAAAGTTTTCTCTTTCTTTTTTTTCCCATTTTCGTTTGTTGCTGTTTTCTGTCGTTTTGTGTGTGTGTTTATTTTGCGCTCTTCCTCTTTTGCTTCTGTTTCTTCTCCTTTTTTTTGTAGAGTGCAACGCCAAAGCGCAGCACTTGTATAACAAGCACACACACGCACACAAACATCGACACTTACACACACACACACATACACGCATACGTTGAGAAGTGGAAACGTAATATCGGTTTTTCGTATTTACGTAACTGCGGTTCCTGACACACACACACACATACACATATAAGCGAAAGCACACACACACTCAACACACTCACACGCACGCAATACGCACAAACACATACGCACACGCACACAAAGAGTGACAGCGTAAGAGCGTGATAGAACTAGAAAGTTAGAGCGAGTTAAAGAGAGTTGAAGAGAGCAAGCTAGATAGAGAGCAAGAGAGTAAGAGTAATAGAATGCGCGCGTGTGAGTGTGTGTGTGTGTGCGTGCATGTATGTTTTTGCATGTATGTGTGTAGAGACAGTTAGTTCCACAGAGTCGCCGCTGCAAATAGTTTTCGTTGTTGCTGCTGCTGTTGCTGTTGCTGCTGCTGCTGTTGTTGCTGCTGCTGCTGCTCTATGTAAATTTTGAAATACCAAAAGATTGCATTTATAGGGCATACATACACCAATACACTGTCAAACTCACACACACACACACACACACACACACAAAGTTATACAGCTTGTGCCTGAGCCTGTGATCCTGCCTCGTCCTGATTCACACAGCAACAGCAACAACAAACAAAACAGCAGCAACAACAACAGCAGCAACAACTCCAACTGCAACGTAAACTTTGACAACCAAGCTCTTTTTGGTGCTACTGCCACATGCACTGAGCGAAAAATTTTCTATAGTGCTCACTGAAAAAACCTTTTAATATTTATACTAAACATATTGTTAAACCTTATAGCATTATATATCAAATATATTAGGACTTTTCTTATCAAATTATCTTATTACAATCTTATATCAATATATCAATTAAATTTCTTTTATATTGTATTATTCTTCAAAATATTTTAATTAGATTTTACTTATATCAAATTACTATCCACAATATTTTGTAAAATATTATTCCTTATTATATCATATTATAAATTATATTTTAATAGAGTTCCAATTATTACATTATATTTTTAATCCAAATATTTTTATACAGATCTATCATATTATCGACAATATTTAAAGGAAGTTTTTATTTAGATAATATTATATTGTATTATTATTCAAAATATTTTAATTCGATTTTACCTATATCAAATTACTATCCATAATATTTTGAAAAATATATATCATATGTCTTTATCAATATATATCAACCCTTTCCTTATTATATCATATTATAAATTATATTTTAATAGAGTTGCAATTATTACAACATATTTTAAATCCAAATATTTTTATACAGATATCATATTATCAACAATATTTAAAGAAAGTTTTTATTTACATAATAATATTTATATATATTTAGATTATATGGAGCTCAAGAATACATAATTTTATTTATATTACATAGTTTATTCTATTACAAATCAAATAAATGCGACCTCTTCCATTTCATACTTTGAATTTGATAATTGTTCTACAATTTTTTTTTTGCAGTGCTGCCCTAACAGGCAGGCCACAGTCCGTAGTCAGCATAGGGCAGAGGACCTATAGCCCATTGGGTGCTGTAGCTTCAATTCCTTTAGAGGCAGCAACAGCAACAGCAACGGCAGCTCGTGTTGTGTTTTTAGCCAAGTTTCAAAGAGCGAAATGGTTTTTATGTTTCTTTATGTGGGCGCTGAGCAAAAAAAAAAAGGATTTTCAACAGGCCGCCATGTTGACTGACTGCCACACCCCCCCCCCCCTACCCCTCACACCCACAGTCGCACACACAGAACCAGTGCAACACCACTGCTCCACTCACAGCTCAGACCCTTGTAGCCTCAGCACTCTCGGTTCACCCGCAACCATCAAAGTTAAATAGACAGAAAATTGTGTACAATTTCGGTGAGCTTGGATTTTTCAATTCGTTGCCTAGCATCATTGACTGCTGAAAGACTCCACTGAAAGCCATAGAGCGAGGAGCATGTTTCCTTTGCCCCAGCCAGTACCCGAAACCCAAGCACCCTGCACTCTCTTTTTAGACCCTTTGCTTAAAAACACACACACAAAAGGGTCTATTCGACCTTGTGCAAAGCGGAAAAGTGTATTGCAGGCATAGGAAGGGGCAGAGAGGGGCGTGGCATAAAGTATATATATATTTAAAGTATATATATTCTTGATCAGTATGGTAAGAGAGTCGATGGAGCCCTGTTCGTCCGTATGAACCCTTCGATTTTGCAGCTTTCACAAATAATACACCTACATTTCTATCGATTACCGCTTATCGATAATACTTTACTGCACTGAATAGCCTAAGCATAGTGTCCTCACTATCGGGCACCTACCCTACTATTCCATTATTGTATATACTATATACATTCCTTGCTTTTTTTGATCCTTCGGCTGCGTTGAAAGCCGCACACCACAAACAGCTACAAAGGGTGACTTAGCTCGACTGGGGGCAGGCTGTGGCAGTGTGGAATGGGGCATGTGGCATGTGGCATGCGGCCATTGGGTGGCACATGTTAATATAAAGAAGATGGTCGCCTGCATGGGCGCTACTTCAAAAAGGGGGCGTGTCAAGTGAGTTTGCTTATTGTTTTTTTAGGCACTGACAAAGTTTTTTTGTGCTGCCTCAAAAAAGAAAAAAATTGTTTGCGCCAAGAATTTGTTTAGTGTTGCATTTGCTTTGTGCGCTTAAGTGATTTGTTAATGAGACTAGAAAATAAATATTGTTTGAATATTTGAACCATAAATACTATAAGTACTATAAATACTGTAAATACTAAATATTAACAGATTTCTTTAACAAAAGATAGGCCGTATTTTAAAGGAAACATTAGATCAAGAGCATTTTCTAATGTTTTAAATAAATATATGCGATTTTCATCACAATTTTCTATTTAAAAACATTTTTAAAAAGAATATATATTAAATAATTAATATATTAAAATATATAATTTGAATAATTAAAAAAAAAAAATTTAAGAACAAATAAACAAAAAGAAGTTTCGACGGTTTAAACAACGATAAAAAATTACTTTTCAAAAAATTTATTCTGTAAATAATTTAAAAATATTAAGAATAAAAATGTAATAAAAATTAAATGAAAGAAATTTAGATTAGAGATTTTAAATAGCAATTTAAAAATTTTCAAAAATGTTAACTCTAATCACTTGAAATATTTTAAAATTTAGATATTGACAGTCTATGTCTTAAATTGAATTATAATATGTGTTAAAAATATAGGTATATCATACAATATATTCATGGCTTATATAATATTTACTTCAACAGATATATGATATGCTATATGATATACGCCTCAGCTTAAGCTCATTAAAATAGGCTAAAAATCGCTTGTAGATTAGACATCAAAAGTTCAATGATATCGTATAACTTGCATTGCCTAAAATATCAAACGAACAAAAACTTTTGCTCTACAAAAAGCCTGGCAACGAGCGCGTGTTGTTCGTGTGTGTGTGCGTGTGTGTGTTTGCGTATTTTGTTGTGTTTTTTAAGCAGCTTGTAAGCAGCTCATTGATCAACAAAAAAATAAAAACCCATGATAACAAGACCCATAAAAAGCAAACAATGTACCAGTTGCAGTCGGGAGTCAGCAGTCAATGAGCTATCATACGTTCAGCCTCAGTCTCAGTCGCGTTCATCCCACTCCCCTGCCTCATCCTCATTACCTCTTCACCCTCTCTTCATGCCACACATAGCCCACTAAAAGTCGCAACTCTCATTAATGCAGTGTCAATGACAATGGGCCACTGTGCCGCTTACGCCCTTTTCTCGTTTTACGGCACCCACTCTCTGTAACTCTCTCTCTTTCCTTCTCTACCTCTCTCTCTCTCTCTCTCTCTCTCTCTCTCTCTCTCTGCTTGTTTCTCTTTCTCTCTCTCTCTCTTTCCATCTCTCTTTCTCTCTCTATCTCTCTCTCTTTCCCCCTCTCATTCTCGCCGTACGTGTGCCGGTCATTTTTGGGTTTTGAGTTTCTTTAATAGACCGTATGCCTGGTCGTTTTGTGGGCGTGGCATGCGTGTGACCTGCCTGGGAGTCTATGAACTACTACTACACACACACACCCAACACCCTCCCCCTGCCCCTGACCCCATCCAATGCTACACAGAGCCCTGCAGCACTCGTGCGTGTAACGCATCTGAAGTGATTTGTAAACAAATTAAAGGCGTGCACGTGTCGACCTCGTTAAACTTCCACTTGGTCGAATCGCTGGTCCTCTCTCTCTCCATCTCCATCTCCTCTCTCTCTCTCTCTATCTCTCTCTCTCTCTATCTGTCTCTCTCTCTCTCTCTTTCTCGGCTTGCCTCACTGTGCGTGGCGTGTGAGCCACCGTTCGCCGTTGTCGTCTGATATGCAACTTACAATGTGCTTTGCGGTGGGTGTGGCACGCCCGTTTTGCCAGGGTTGTCTTTTGAAGAAGGGAGGTTTGGGGCTGTGCAACAAAGCATACAACATGTCGCCTATGCTGCGCTACAAAAGCCATGCAACATTTGCATTTAACTCTCATAAGCCAAGCGTAATTATCAGTTCTTGTCATCGCAACAGCAAAAGATGCTCAATGTTGCCTCTGCTGATGTTGTTGTTGTTGCTGTTGCTGTTGCTGTTGTTGTTGTTGTTGCTGTTGTTGTTGCTGTTGCTGCTGTGGCTGTGGTTTTTAGCTTTTCGCTCAGCGACATCGACATAAGCCAATTTCCCTTTGATCATATCAATTAGCGCGTGCTGGCGCATAACCAACTCCACTCTGGCCAACTTGCAACAACAACAGCAACAACAACAACATTTGCATGCAACACGCAACTGTGGGTGGTAAGAGGGGTATTGGGTATTTGAGAGTTTTTATTAGAAATAGAGTGGTTTTTTGGGTTCAAGAAACACAGGAAAATGGTTAAAATCTAATAAAGATCTACTCAGGTCTTGAGAGAAGACAAAATTTCATTTAAGTCGAAGAGGAAGTTCTTATAAAAGAAGTGCTAAAAATCGAAATGAAATTGATTTATTATAAACAAAATTTGGCAAATTTTTAGTATATTTTATTAATTTTGTTGAATAATAATTTATAATGAATAAATAATCGTATCCTACTTGGCTTAGTCTTGAACGCCCTGTGATTTCTAAGCTCTAGAGGAAGCGCTTATAGGTGAGTCAAGTAAATGTTGGTAGGCTGCTTTAAATGGGCTTTAACGAGGCTACAGTCGAGCGTAATCTACAGCTTCAATATAGAGCAAAAGCAGGTTCTATAGTGGACAACTTGAGCCAAGCTTCAAGTAAAACATATGGAACATTATCAAAAATTGAAATAAAGTTAGAATAGTGGCGCTTGCTACAGTCGAGCACGCTCGACAGCTGCACATAGAGCTGAACTGGAAGGTATAACATTCGGGAATAAGCTACAGATTTATCTAAGCTTTATCTAACCAAATGCTACAGTCGAGAGCAATGCTACAGTCGATAGAAATACACAGCTTTAACCCAATTTCTTGATATAGTCGTGCCAAAGAAATACCTTCAATTGAGCTTAAAATAAACTCTATAAGAGCTTCAATTAAGTTTAAATTCAGTTGAAGCTGAGCTTAAACTCAACAAATGCTACGTTCGCACCCTATCGAAAGGAATACGAAATCCTATAGCCACTACTATAAATGGAACAACTTGAATATTTGTTCATTTCTTGAGCGGTTGAAAGGCGGGAATTCGATGTGGGTTTTAGAAGGAATATATACATTAAGGAACAAGAATACTATATATATATATATTATACAATCAATCAAAATCCAAGCTCCAATAGCTTTTTGCTATGGCAATGCCAAATTAGGGGCAAACATTTGTCAACAAATCATGGGGCATTCACTACCGCTACAATTGCAATGCCGCCACTCAAAGAATCCCAAGTGGTAGTATGTGGCACCGTTATGTGCAACATGCCGCACATCAAATCAACTTGGCCAATTTCTCCATGCTTTCTTCCCCTCTCTCTCTCTGTTTCTTTCTCACTATCTCGCTCTCTCAGTTGGCTAAAGCAACATAAAACTAATGTCTTGGGTGACTATTGGGTTGAAATGGGAAGTGAGTTGACTATGGGCATAGAGAATGTGGTGCTCGGGTGATGTTGCTGTCGCTGCTGCGGCCTTTTTTAAATAATTTGATCCCTTGGGTCCTAATTTGTGACTCTCGGTGAATTGTGACTGTGATTTTCGCTGTACGATATAGCGAAACACGATGTCCAATGTCCGATTGGCAAATGAACGGATGAAAGGCGGGCAAAGGTGGTGCAAACCGGGGCAGAAGTGAATTGACTCTTTGTCCTTATGGCACGAGAACCGTGTGGACAACAACAGGAGCAACAACAACAACAACAAATATCCAACAGTAGGGACTGGCCCGACAGTAGGGACCCTGTGTTTAGTTTTTTGGGGCAGTATGGTCTTTTCGGA
>JBANCZ010002368.1:0-16080 GCA_037040025.1 Sphaerogastrella javana | reverse complement strand
ATTATATTGTTTTTGATTATCATTATTATTAAAATCATAATTATTATCATCATTATCAATTTCATCATCATCAGCAGCATTGATGTGGCTCATCTGTGGCTTCATTCGATTTTTATGCTGAATTATCATAACAATTGGGGCCAATATTCTAATTATTTTTGCAGCTGTTTTATGCCAAAGATTTGGTACACCAAATAAAGCGATAAAGCGCGTGCCATACACACAATTAAGTGCACAAAGCTTGAGGGAAAGAGAAAGAGAGAGAAAGAGAGTGAGAGTGAGAGGAAGATCTGAGAAATTAGTCGTCGACAAGAGTTGATTGAGTGTGAACTATAAATGGAGACTTGGCCTGGATTTTGAGGCTGCCAGCCTGACAGCCAGTCTGTTGTTTCAATATCCCTTAACGTATACGCCCATGCCACCGCCCCCGCCCACCCTTGGCACGACTGCTGCAGCACCATAACTCACGCTTTTTTATATGCATCAGCAAAAGTTTTTTTTTAGCAACATTTTGTTCATTCTTTTGTATTTTTTTTTTTACTTACATTTTTGTGAATTTTTTCCCGCCGACGCGTTTTATGTCTACCGGGAAAATAATGAATTTTCACACTGAGTTTGTTATACTTTTCAACGTTGTTGTAGTGCTGCAGTTTTAGCTTTTCCTACACTTTTTTTTTTTTTTTGGTTTGCCACGATTTTCGTTCTCATGTGGCTGCTGTTGCTGCTGCCCCCGAGCATCATGAACTTGCCCCGGTCATCCGAGAAACTCTGCATCTTCCACCCGCCAAATGCTCCTTATCCAGCTAAACTCATTCAACTTTTTTGTTGGTTTTTTTTAGGGGGGTTTTTTGCAAACGTTGCCCAAAAAAAGTCCAGCGGCAACGGCGTCGCCATTGTCATTGCCTTTTCCTGTTGCTGTTTCTATTTGAACTGTTGTTGTAGTTTTTTAGTTGTTGTTGAAAATTTCCTGACTGCCTTTGCCAGCGTCAATGCCGGCGGGAAAATTGCAATTGCAATTTAATTAAGCTGCTCGACCAAACGCGACACGCCCTCAAACGTCTATCGATGGGCGAAACTCAGTTTAGGGGCTCAATTTCAGTTAATTTTGTCTATCGACTTTTGCAGCATGTATTTTTCTTTTTTTCCGGGGATTTTCAAACGGCCTTTGAAGTGCATAATTAAAAGTTCGGCTTACGGTTGCTTAAACCGGGATTAATAAAAGCGACAAAGCGCTAAACGACAATGAAAAAGCAACGAGAAGCAAAGGCAAAATGTGAAAAAAATGAATTTTTAATGGAAATTCTATAACTAAACCCACTTTGAACTAACAGCTAACTTTGGCTTCCTTTTTTTTTTTTTGTTGCTCCAGGTTTATTTATGATGATTACGTAGTATAAACGTAGTTAAAATATACTAAAGAACCATAAGAGTTTAAAGTTTCAAACTTGCTCAGATATTGTAAAACTGTAGTTGATTATACTCGACGCAATTTGATTAGATTAGGGCTCATAAATTGAGCATAAACTATGGCTATGGCTATGGCAAAGCATGCAAATCTCCTTGACTTTATTTACTGTGCAAAGGATATGCTGTTAATTACACGGCAATTTTCAAATAAACCAAACCCCAAAGTTAAGGATCAATATTATCTAAAAGGCAAAAGCTTGCTGGCGGCAGCTCTTCCTCACTTTTATAGTATATCCCTTGCCATTCTACTCGGAATGGTGTGAAAAGCCGTAAAAAAAAGAAAAATCACATAAATTTCGCACAAGCAGCGCCCACTTGTTCAGGCACTTTCTCTCTCTCTTCTGTCTCTCTCTCTCTCTCTCTATCTCTTGCAAACATTGTCCGAGATGGAGACAAAAGTCGCCTGCTTTAAATATTATAGCATGCTCTTGGGCGTTCGTGCGAAAATCCGTGTAAAATAAAAATAAAAAAAAAAAATTGCGCAAATAGCAAGTATTGCAAAGTGTTAGGGGAGGTAGGTCGGAAAAGTCGATGGAGTAGCTACTTCAATATTTACGTAATAAAAAATTCAATTTAGCGAAAGTTTAAACGCCAAAAACATCGATGCGAAATGTCGATTGAGGTCTGACTGATACCCAACTTCTTGCTCCCTCTGATGGCATCATGAGAGGAAGTCGAAAGCAAATCCAAGTCAAAAAGTTTTTTACCCTGTGTGGGAGGGAGCGAAGGGTGCATTTCAAACCGAGTTGAGCTCTCCGAGAGCTGAGAGATAGCAGCAGCAGCAGCAGCAGTTCAAGCACATCAATTTCATCTTGGGCCAGTAAATTCGATTTGCAAGTGCAGCGCAAATAGCAAAAATATATATCCCAGAGGATGTCTCCAATTCTGCTGTAACTCTCCATCTCCATCTCTATTGGACGGACTCTTTCTCGCACTCTCTGGAGGCCCCATATCGTTTTACTTACCCATCGATTATAGTTAGTTAGTTTTTTGGGTTTGCCAGCAAATATTCCTCATGATTCTCCATCCTTCTTCATCCTCAGCATTCGCTTCGCTTGCTCAATTTTCAGCTTGAAATGTTAAAAGTAAACTACGCAAAATTTGAAACTGATTGTGCCTGAGGCAGCGCACACACACACACACCCACACACACAAATTGATAGAGTGTTTGTGAGTGTGTATGGCACTTTGATAAAGATTTTTGCTCTTTTGTTTGGCAATGTGTAAGCTTCAATATATGTACACCCTATAATTTGAAAGTGAGTGAGGGGGGTTCTTCTAAAATGTAATCGAAGGTACAATTCATATATGAGTATAGGTCGATAAATCGCGACTGCAGCTCACTCACTCACTTGTTGTCTTGTTGTTTTGGCAACAAAAACCAGTTAGCCTTGCTCTGTGCGTTTCCCTGTTTGATGTTGATACTGATGCTGATGCCACGTAATACGCTGCGTATGTGTAATAATAATCATATTGATAAGCTTATTATATGATTATATGATTATGACAACGCTTTGGCAGTTGAAACACTTGAGCAGCAGCAATATGAGGTCTGAGAAAAGAGGCAAGGCAACATCGATTGTTGATTACAACACGTACAAATTGACCAAAGTCAATTTATTGAATGCCCCATACCAATTCAATGTAATAAGTCAATATAAGTGAAGCATGGACAGGCGGATACACAGCTAAAGAGAGATACAGACATACAGATATACATATATATATATCAAGATATATGGATAGATAGATAGTCAAGAGTGAAGACACTCATGTGTAATAAGTTCAATAAAGTAGATGACGATGCTATCAGAACTGTGAAATGAGCCCCCAAACTGAGCCCTGACTGAGCCTAGGCAATCCAATAGACTACGCAGAGATGCGGCCGATATTGATGCCGATGCCGATGCCGATGTCGATGCTGTAAATAAATTAAATTTCCGTCACGCCATAAACAGAAGAGCAGAAGCTGGGAAAAGACACGAACGTTGGACATATCGATGCTTCTAGCAGGTGCTGAGTGGTATTTCAGCATGGAGGCAGATTGAGGAGACGATGCGGAGACTATGCTGACCGGGTCATGGTGGATATGGTTGCTATGATGGTGGTGTTATCCATGAATATTTCATGGGTTCAGTATCATTTCTGCACCTTGTACACTAACGCAACTGCACTTTGCTTTATTAGCAGTAAATTTATGGTGTACTTTATATTTCCCGTGCGGCCAGCCATCTCTGTCCAATGCCATACCAGAGGCACCCACAAATCTTGCAGCTGCTGCTGTTGCAAATTGTTTATCAATTTATGCAAGCGATACATACGCAACAGAAGCAGTACGAGGCATTGGATGGAGGTGGATCAACAGAATTGTGGGTTGTTTGGTGATAAATTTGATGTCCCAGTCTGTTGCCAGGCGGCGGCGGTAAAACAATTTTTACTTTGCCAACGGGCAGCGGATGACCCAATTTTCTCTTGACGCGCCCAGGATAGTTTTGCGGCTATTTTCAGAGTAACAGAGACAGGGCAAGAGAGCAAAATAGCCGCATAGACTGAGACTCAGTGAGTAGATGAAATAGTGAGAGAGAGAGAACGAATAAGAGAGCACATGGAGGAGGTGGAAGAGCAGCCAGTACATGCCCCGCATTGAATACGTTACATATTTAGAGCGCTCTTCTATTGTTGATGCCACACATTCCACATTCTATTTTCGTTCGACTCTGCTGGGTATAATTTTCGCAACTATCAAAAAATAAAACAAAAAAAAAAAACCGAAAAACAACAACAACGGCAAAAATAATACTCTTTAACAGGCAGCATCACATTGTAGAGACTCGGGACTAATTGGGCTGTTCAAAATGTTCATAAGTCTCTCAATCACACTCATTTTTCCATGAAAACTCATTGGACTCGAAACGTTTGTCGACGTCAAACGTCGAAAGCAAATATAAACAGGAAAATTATTTTAATTCCATCATGAATATATAAAAGGGAAAAGCTGGAAAAGGATGATGAGCAACAGCAGCATAGGGGAGAAAGGGAGAAAGGTAGAGGGAAAAGCATGACTTACTGAAACTGAAGGTGGAAGTAAATAAACCCAAACGTACGAATATATAAAGAAATATACACTGAGCTTATATAGGGATTATAATATTGTTTAAAGTCAATTGCTTTAAATAAACAAAAACAAATTTTTTAAATAAAAATAAAATTATATAAATATTAACAAAAATTATAAAAAAAAATATATAAAACTATTATTTATGACTAAATTAGTATGGCTTGGTAAGCCAATGTATTGTTGTAACAAAAATATATTTTTTGTAAAGTAAGAAGTTGCAATACGCTCGCACGCATCAAATCAAATTTCTTAACACGAGCCACAACTATCGCTCGCTCTCGATCTCTCATATCTAATCTTTAACCTCTTGGGTAAACATCAGACCAAGCACATGACAAGTATTTTCATTAGTGTCGCCTCATCTTAGTCCTACTTAGGCCCCACGTCTTTCTTGATGCTGCCTTTGACCTTGCGGGCTTTGTGTACCAACAAAAGCAGCAACAGCAACAACAATTTTGACACTCACCTGCTGATGCTGCCTCAATTTAGTTGCTATTGTTGTTGTGTAGTTGTTGTTGTTGTTGTTGTAGTTGTTTCTGTTGTAGTACAAGTTTAGCCTCATGCGATTGGTAGTTTTATATGCATGGAAAGAGCATAATTTAATTTACATGTTTATCCTGCGGGAATTGCCAGTTCGTGCCCTCTGTCCTAGCTATATCTTGCTATCTCTCTTTCTCTGTGCTATCTCTATCTATTTCTCTCTCAGTCTGTCGCGGTGTTATGTCCCATGCTCATATGTTTTTGTTTTGGATAAGTACTTAAGGGTGTATAAGGTTTGTGAAATGGAGTAGACTCATTTATTCGGCAAAGCCAATTACAAAAATGTAGGGTATTTTGTGTAGTTTTAAGATACATTTAATTTATTTAAATACGTATATTTATGTATATTCTTTTACTATTAAAATTCCTTGTATTTTTTGCATACAAAAATAGTCCCCATTAGAAGCAATAAACATATGCCAGCGATTCTGCAAGTCTTTTTTTCCCGAGATAGCCTGCAATTCCGGTACTTTTTTTGACCGAAGGTATGTTTATAGCAAAAACTTTAGGAACGTATTGCAGGGTGTGCTGTCTAACAGTACGACTCTTCTGCTATACAAACTTAATTTTTTTGCACGGTAATCCACGGCTGCTATTTGTTGCTTTTGGGCATTGGGATAGGATTTTTGGCCAAAGCCAAAGCTATAGCCAAAAACTGAATCATCGTGTTGTCGTTTCAAGTAGCCAATTTTATTGTTGTTTGCCTGCAAGCAACGAGCGACTCTTTCTAATTGGAGTTTCTTTTGCTGGGGCTGGGGCTGGGGCTGGGGCTGTTAAATGGCCTAGAAAGGCTGAATTAAAAGGAAAAGGACATACAAACCTTGCCATGATTGTCTCTACTACTATTGACAGCCGAACGGCACAGACAAAGCAGTAGAAGAAGTAAAAACGAAGCAGAAGTTAAATAAGCAACTAAGTAGATTTGATCAAGATTTTTTTTTTTTTTTTTGGTATGCATCGTGTTGGGAATTTGCTTGGTATTAGGACTAAAGCCCAACAACAACAACAAAATAGGTAAGCATATGCCTTATTAAAGTCTAACAATATATAAAATTTGTCTTTATTTTATTTATAACAAATACTTTGCTTCGCTGAAAATTCCATTGTTGGAAATTCATCAAAAAAAAAAAGTTGGAACGTAAAAAGTTTTTACAATTCATTTGCTTAGAATTGAAATGTTTGTTGTTTTTTTTTTGTTTTTGTTTTTTTTTTTTTTTTTTTTTTTTTATACATTTTTGAAGCGTAAACAAATTTAATTTCAATTTCAATTTATATTTTGCGTTTAGTTTGGTTTTATGCGAGTAACTTTTATTTTTTTTATGATCTGTATAAAACACTTAAAAATTGTTGTGCCCTGGGGCAGCTACGAAATTTGTTAGAAAAATTGCAAATACACTGAAAGAAAAACAGGGGCAAATTTACAAAGCTTTCATCAAATTTTAAAGAGGAATCAATTTTTTAAACAATTTTGTGTTCGAATAGTCGAAATAATTGAGATTGTTTACAAAACACAAAAGGTATGGTAATCATTCATACAAACACAAATATATATATGTACATACAAATATACATACATACATATATTCATACAATCGATCAAGATAAGACATGATCTATAACGGTACTATGTTTTTGCATTTTTTTGCCTTGAAAGATCATCGCTCGAACTGCCTTTGTTTACGTTCAAATTTATCATTCCTTTTCCTCTTTTCATTCGCACTATGCAATTTTTGTTCATTTTGTTGTTGTCCCTTTCACACCTAAAGCGATTGCAATAAAAACGCCGTTACTTGTAATGTGCAAAAAAAAAAAAGAAAGGCAAAGCAAAGCAACGCACATTGAATACTCTACCCTTTTGATCTTAGTATGATCGCATGCAAACTCTATTGGAAAGTCAGTGGACTCTGTCAACTTGAAAGAAAAACAGAAAAAAGCAATTTAATGCTGTATGCAGTTGATGCAATTGAAAATACCCTGTACCATAACAAATTCATATGGGATTGTCCATAAATATATGACCACCGATGGTTGAGTTCATACAACCCGATCTTCAATATGAAACAGTAGGGACGAAGCCCAACAGTAGCAGACACTACATTTGGTACAGTATAGAATATTTGTAGTAGTAAATAATATTTAATGTTGTAAAGTATTTTCAGTAATCAACGTGAAATAAAAACTGCACAACAGTAGGGTAGGTGCCCGACAATCTCTCTTCAATATAATTTCTAGTTATTTCTCATAGTGCAATATAATATAAAATAAGAATAAATATTTACATGCATTAAATTTTGTGCAATGAATTTGAAAAAGGTGTTTAATCTTCTCAAAAAACTTTTGTTTATTTTGTTTATTTAATTTCATGTTTTTTTTTCTGTTTTTGTTATTATCGTTGTTGTTGTTATTGTGTTTTGCCATTTGCTATTTCAAAGAAAATAAACAGTAAAAGATTGCTTTTAGCATAGCACTGCTGCTATTTATGTAAATTCCCCTACGACCCCCCTTAGTTCCCGTATTTAGTCCCCAAACTGTACCATATATTGTTTACATGGATTTGCTTAGTTTTGCCGCTGTTTCGATTTCTGTTTCTGTTTCTGTTTCTCTCTTATTCCATTCGTCTCTTCAATAATTTCCCATGAGAGTTCAGTGAACGCTTTCAGCTCTCGTCTAATCAGACGATTCTGTTCGGAAATTAAAATCTGTTTAAGATTGCTGTGAAATGCCATTTGCAGCAAATGAAGATGGAATAATGAAGGTTCTGTTTCATTTATTTTTTTGGATTTATTTAAATTGCAAATTTGCCAATTTCATTCATAAAATGTTTATATTTATCCACATTTTTGATCGAATTCATTTGAGCCTCAATCAAACCACTTGAATTATATCTTTAATATTTATTATAACCATAAATTTTACACATTTTTCTTTTTAAATTACTTGATTAATGATTAACTACAAAAAATTTGCTAAAATTAGCTAGAATTTTGCAAAAAAAATTTTCCGCTCAATCATTCGTGCGCTACTATAACAAATTATATGGAGTAAACATGCGGTTTTTTATGAGCCTGAACCACACTGGGATTATAAAATAAACTATACACTAAAATAGTCTTGCGAAATGTTCGCACTAAAGAGCTCAAGGTGTTCTTTAACCGGGTTTCCATCCTAAAATATATAAAAATGCGAAATCAGAATTTAAGTGAGTATTCAAAAATGAATCATTTGGTGCACCCACTTAGCGCGTAGAGCTCTAGCTCTTCAAGCAGCAACAGCTGCTCGTAAAAAACCAAAAAAAAAAAGGGAATTCTCTCCGGGAAGGGGAAAGCGGGTAGGTCATGGGTTAGTTGACAGTTTTGAAGAACAGTAGCAGCAGCGCTTTTATGAGTCGCAAAACTTGGTGCTTGGGGACTCATTTCGCAAACGCGACACGAAATCGCCATAGTGAAAAATAAAAAATATAATAAAAAGCAAAGAGCTCAACCGAATAGAAAGAGAGAGAGAGAGATAGAATAAAGCTGAAATGCCGGAAGGATGTGGACCTCCAAGGTGTTAGCCTAAGAGCACGCAACACCAACTACAGTAAAGTTTACCAGGTAGTAGCTATGAGTTGAGTTGATAAGGTACAGGTTAAGGTATAGGATAGGGTGTTTGGTGTAGGGTATTTGGTGTAGGGTGTTTGGTGTTGGTTGTAAGGGTTGCATGATGAGGTGTTAGGGCTGTTTGAGTTGCAGGGCCCTTTGCAGGTTGACAAACTTTAATTCATGCACATTAATTCGCTAAGCTACTTGAATTATTTTTAGTCTTTCTCTAAAATACTCTGCAATTAAACCATGAGGTATATTTGTTTTTAGATATAAAATAGATAAAAGGATTTGATCTAAGAAACTAAATTAGAAGTGTGCCTTTGGAACAGTAAAGTGTATACAATCGAACATCCTTAAAGTGTATTTTAAGCTTATATAAATGTACTGGGTATGTTCTGTAGTAAACTTTTCAGTTGAGTAAAAGTCTAGGTTGTATGTTCTTTGCATTGTGCAACTTTTGTACTTGTCGCTTTGCTGCAGGCAACACCTAGATAGTGTTGCTGTTGTTAATGTTGTTGCTGTTGCAATTGTTGTTGTTGTTCTGCTTCTTGTTGTTGTTGCATTTCTCGAGCACCTTGCTAAACGTTTGTCTCAACGTTTTTAGCCATGTCGTGAGACGCACTCGACCGAACGAAATTAGTTTAGCAGCATGCAAAATGTGCGAAGAACTTTATGTGACTGACTTAATGAGGGTGACATGTTCCCCCGATAGCACAGATTTACCTACATCTCTCTCTCTCTCTCTCTCCCACTCTCTCTCGCTTTCACTCTTCCTCTTTCTCCCTTTTGCATAGGGTTGCCCTCGCACCACTTGTTAGACTCATGCATTTATGCAGCGAGTTGAAAGGTGACTGTACACCTGCAACACTCGAGCGGTTGACACACTTTGTTAACTTGACAACCCTACAATGTTCATAGAGCTTCAGCTATAGTTGCCGTGCGGTGGCAACCCTTAGCCACATTAACTTGCTTTAATGAAGTTCCCTGTTTTTTGTTGTTGTTTTTTTGCTATTTTTTTTTTTTGCTGTGGTCAAAATTCTGTGGGAGCTTGTCATTTTGATGGTTGTCCAAAGTAATTTGTTGTTATTATTGTGGTTCTTGTATTATACACTTTGTGTTTGAGTGTGTGTGTTTTGAAACTATCCAAAAACTATTTGCACGTTTGCAGGCTTCTTGCCCCATATACAATTTTTGCCTTACCCAAGGTTGCCACAAGGTTCTCAGCTTCAAATGGGTGAAGGTTGACATTTGCCAGGGTTACAGTAGAGTAGAAGTAGTAGCAGTAGTAGTAGTAGTAGTAGTAGCTCTGCTCTGCCTCGTTGGCTGTCAATGCATAATGCTGTAAAGTAGCTCATGCATAAACCAGTTCGTTAAAAATTTAGCTACTCCCCAGCAGAAGCTAAAGCTACGACTAAAACAGAAGCTCAGGCAGAGGCATAGTCAAAGCTAGTTACTACGCACGTTACAAGGTAGCAAAGAACAGTGGCAACAGTGGCAACCCTGGCCAGGCACAGTGAAAACTTTAATTTTATGGCCACAAAATTAACCAAATAATTTTTAGTATTACATTTAAAACACACTAAAAAATTAAGCTTATTTTACATATTTTTTAATTATTCGTTAAATTTAAAATTCTGTTTAAATAAATAAAATATTTTGTGCCACTGTGCAGCAGCTGTGCGGGTGATAAACTTTTATACTGATAACTAACGGCAGGTGCAAGTGGGCGTAAAAAGGAAAACTCTTACACAAATACACACATACGTACTTACACGCACACAAACATATAGTATACCCTATGCCTATATACCTATTTCTATTTGTATAGCTATCTCTATGGCTATCCTTATACATTTCCACATTCACAGCCATGAAGGGCAGGAGTACGTGATTTGTGTGTGTTATGATCCAGAATGAGCCAGATGAAAGAGTGCTTGGCAAATGATATACTGGATGGTTGATTCTAGGGATACGATGGGTGGGTTATATGGCATGTATACTGTGAGTACTCACAGCAGCAGCAGCAGTAGCAACAGCAGTAGCAGCAGCAGCAGCAGTAGCAGTAGCATCAACAGCACAACTATGAAAAATGCTTTTTCCGCTTTTGCCAGGTACAATTTACATTTAGAGTTTGTGTTTTTGCCGCTCTTTACTCATTGTTGTTGTTGTTGTCTTTTACACAGCCCATACAGGTTGAGGCCATGTTGAACGAAACTAATTTAAATGTAAATGATTTTGTATTTTCAATTAGCATTTGCTGTGCGTCTGTTTTAGACAGACAAACTTGAACGTGTTATATAATGTTAAACAGTCTCGGACTCTCTCTCTCTCTCTCTCTCTCTATGTAAATGACTTGACCTTTAGACACGCCCACACAGCCTCACAATTAAGGCTTGTATTTGTATTTGTATTCAACCTTCCCCCTTTCCAGCTTCTTTAGCAGCTTTTGAGTTTATGAAAATTGATGAGCTGAGCGCAAGAAATAAAATTAAACCGCTAATTTAGAACCTAATGAACGATGAAGTGTGACAGAAAAACGGAGAAGCAGAGAGACAAAGAGACAGACAGAGATACAGAAAGACAGACTGTCACTAAAGAGTTAGAGCAAGACAAGCTGAGATTGAGCACAAGTTTTGCTGCTGACTTGCCATGAATGACATTAAAAAGTAAACGATGAAGCAGAAGAAAGAGAAAGATGGAGAGGTAAAGAAAGAGAGGTATTCATACTACATAAAATGAATGAAAAACGCTTGAGGTAATCGGTGACTGACCAGAGCAGGAGAAGGGCAAAGAGTGTAGAGCAAGTCAACGGGGTCAATCGGGCACACACAGTGGGGTATGTACATGATCTAAATACCCTAGTCCATACAAAAGCTGTAAAGTAGTTTATTTACTTAAGCATAGCAGCTCAGGGCCAAAAGTGAAACATAAATTCTTGTGCTGCTTCTCGCTATTTGCAATCTTAGATGTAAATAATAAAGGAAACAAGAACAAAAATGAAAAAATCAAGAAGAAAAATGAAAAATCATAATACAAAGCACATAAAGAAGCTTTTGCTTTTGAATACTGCTGCTTTAGCTGGGAATTCTTGCTCCTCCAATATGAATAAGGGCTGTGCACCCTTAGATCTGATTCAAAGGCATTCATTTGAAATTGCAATAACTCTCTGAAATGTTAAGTGTAAATTTAATTAATTTGATTCGAGTGGAGTAGGAAAAATATTTTTCCACAATTAGTTTCTTAAATTGTGCATTGATTTTGATTATGAAAAGCTTTGTCTATGTTCAATGAAAAGCTCAACTCTATATACAATATTTTTGCTGTTGGTTTTTTATTTCGTTTTTCTCTTATTGATTTGCAGCATGTGGTTGAAATTTTGAGTAATGGAATCAGAGTGAATCCTTCGGAAGTTATTGAGTGTGAGTGAGTGCCAAGTGAATGCATGGATGTGCAGCTGCTCCATGGCATATCGTAAACTCTAATGGCTTTTGCTTTCTTTATACGAAAAATATATACAAGCTAAAAAAAAGGCATTAATAGCGACAAATGCACCCACTCATTCCATCTCACTTGCTCTCTCTCTCTCTCTCACTTTCTCTTTCTCGCTCTCTCTCTCTCTGTCTGTTTAACAGATTAAGTAGCACGCGATACGCTGATAATGATAATGACCCGCCACAAAAAAGGGTTCAAAGCACTCATATGACCAGTCAACAGTAAAAAATAATATATACATATACCATATAATATAATATAGCTAGAGGGCGCATTGGATTTGGTTAATACACAGCAAGAAATGTATAAATATATATTGTATATTGTTGTAGAAAAAAGTTTAAGTTAGTGAAATGCAAAATTATAATACATAATTTATCAATATTTACTTGATGTTATATTGCTATATGAATTTACTTATAATAAATTGAAAATATATATTTTATTTAAAAGTTCAATACATTTTTCTTAGTGTACCAATTCTCATATGAACAAATCACATGAGCTTTTAGAATGCAAAGAACGGAAGGAAAAGGAAAAAATATTGTCTCTGAACTGGACAGCTGAACATTTGCTTTGTGTGTGTGAGTGTGTGTGTGTGAGTGTGTGTATAGGGTATGTGTCTGTTTGCTTTATGCTATGTGTATTTTGGGTTGATCTTTCTTTGTTGTCTGTCTGCAGAGGGAGCTCAACCGTCTACCACAGGCTGGCTCTTCCGCTCTTTCCACTCTCTTCAAATGTTGGGATATTGTCGTTTCTCGTTTTTTGTTTCTCTGTTTCTCTTTGTTTCTTCTAGGCTTGAGCTTTTAGCTCAGTTCCTTCCGCTGAGCCATATTTAACTTGTTTTATCTGGCGCCGCATCCAAGTGTGCGCTCATTATGAATATTATCATTGAGTGAAGAGCGAGAGATGGGAAGCGGGAGAAGGTGAAGAAAGAGTTTGAGTGTGTTAGTGTTAATGTTCACATGCTGCTTTCTATCTATCTCTCTCTCTCTCTCTCTCTCTTGCTTTAACATTTTATATCTGTTTATTGAGTGTCTGGCGATAAAAATTCCTTTTTAATTGCCACACACACACACACACACACACACACACACACACACACACTACTGTTAATGTGTTTGTATGTGTGTTTGTGTTTGTGCAATTAACGGTAAAATAGACATAATTATTATGCTCTGTACATGGAATATTGTGTTTGTTATCGCGATTTTCCACGAATTTCATGCATAAGTTGCGCCAAATTGATGCCCAAAAAGAGGAAAAAAAAAAAAAAAATAATAATAATAGAAAGAGAAATGCGAACAAAATTCTGGGAAATTCTGCAGAATTTTCCACTGTTTGTAGTTGATATTTTAATGCGGGCTCTTTGCCATATTCGGCGCATGCTTATCAAAACAGAAAAAACAATCATAATAAAAAGAGAAGATGAAAAATAAATGCATATTATTACATGAGTGATTCGGCAGGTACATGATTCGCTTTGTCTCTGTCGCATCCCAGCTCCCTCTTCCACAATCTTTTCCACTCTCATTCTCTCTTGTTTTTAGAGTCTGTCGCAATTCATCTCATTCTCATTCCATTTGTGGCACTTTTGTACACGAATAAACAATTTGAAAAGCTGACATAATGCTCGGCATTAAACGACAAAACCGACAGCAAAACAAACCAAAAAAATACCAAATATTTGTGGTAGCACAAACGAATGAATGAATGTCTGTGCGAATGAATGAATGCGAATGCATGTAAATTCATATGGAACAAAATAAATAACTCCCAAAATAAGAGCCACAAAAAACGGCAACAAAATATAAATTTTTAGTACCATAACTAATAAAGTCGAGTGCAGTTGTATATTATATAATATACTCTTGAATCAACTGGAATATGAATGAATAACAAACGAATCAGAAGGCTTGGATCTTGAATCTAAGCTTAGACACCATCATTCTTGGATAATACAATTTACTTCTATTTGAACATAGTTGCTAATGTTGTTTTATCAAAGCTTTACAGGGTATTCTAAAAGCTGGATAACTAAAGAAACATAAGGCGAAATTTAGCCCATTTATTTTGTTTCATGGTGTAGTAGTACGTTCTATATAGGCCGGCTTTAAAAATGACAGCAGAAATTTTTGTCAATTGCTTAAAAGATTAATTTCACGCTCTCATGGAAATATGATGAAAAAGAAAAGGAAAAACACATTTTCCACTGTTCTCCCCCCTTAGTCGTCACACCGCAGCAGATTTATTATGACGTGTGTGTGTGTGTGTTTGTGTATAAAAAATGTAAGAGACAGAGTATGAGAAGGCAAAATGTGAATAGTTTCGTGGTACAGATTTTTTTCTTCTCAATGTTTTTGTTGTTTTTGATGCTATTGTTATTGTTGTTTTTCTTGTTGTTGTGTTTCACTTCACTTTTGTTTTAGTCTGTACAAATTGAGCTCATCGATTGGGGGCTGCTGTCCGTTTTTGATTGATTGCCCATTTCATGTTGCGTCTTTTTTCTTCTTTTGCCAGAGCCTTCTCTGCTGTAAGTGACAAATTTGATAAATTTTCAATCCGCCTTGCAGCAACTTGCCTAGTCCCCATCGTGTCATGTTGAAGTACATCAAGTAGATATATATATACATATATATATAAATATGTATATTATATATATATGTATGAAATTTAAAGTTAACAAATACCTCTTAGACTGACCAGACGCTCATCTCTAGCGTCTTGGCATTGACCCAGACCTCGCAATTACTTGAGATCTACGCTCGATTTCATGCCTTAATCCCCCTGCTCTTCCGACACTGTACACATTTTTTTGGCATAGCTTAAATATATCATGAAAAAATGCTTGAAAATTCGTGCACACTCATTCTGTGTGAGTGTGAATGTGTAATATGAATAGCTACTCGCACAGCAATTTAATTGCTTTTGCCTAGTTATTTTTTGAGTGGGGTAAGGGTTGTTTGTGTGTTTTTTTCCCTCTTTGTTAGGCCTTCGTTTTATTGACTAAGCGCTTGAACTGACCTATTGCCCTCGCATTACTATCTATGTTTATATCTATTTCTATGTCTCTCCTTCTCTCTCTCTCTCCCTCTCTCTCTCTTTCTCTCTGTCTCTTTCTTTGTTGCTCGTGCCATTATAATTCAATTTCAATTGAATATTGCATTTGAATGTCATGGCAAATTAAATTAAATTCGAGCTCTTTCTCTCTGTCTCTCTCTCTCTCTCTCTCTCTCTCTCTCTCTGTCTCTGTCTCTGTGCTTCTCTTTCAACACACGAATTGCAAAATTGTACGCTAGACTAAGCTTTAGCGAAATATATTTAACAATATGTGTATTGTATAAGGATTAAATGTTTTTTTTTTTTTATAATTTCCCAATTATTATATGGCACAAACCAAAGTCCATAATTATAGAATTACGGAAGCAGCATAAAATGATGAAGTTTCAATTATAAATTATGAAATGATAGATTGCTATGCTCTATAGCAATTAGCTTTTGACAGGTGAACCTATAGCAATGAGCTATTGACAAATGGCTTGTGTTTCAAGTTACATTCTGAGGTGATTTATAAGACTACAATTGTGGGCTAGAAGTAGTTTCCAAACCCCATTTATTTTAATTGAATAATAAATTGTATTAAACAATTTTGAGGGCATTTTGTAAAGTTAAATTTTTTAATTATTGTATAAAATGAAGCTCGTGAATTCCGTGCACTTTAAGGCTATAATTTATGAAACTTAAGGCTGTGTGTTACTTGAACAGAACAGATAGAGAGAGACAGATAGACAGAGAGAAAGAGAGAGAGGGAAATATGAAAACAATCTTTATATAGCATAGTTGCATTGTTGTATCTTAATTATCCTCCTATGTATATAG
>JBANCZ010002367.1:0-16085 GCA_037040025.1 Sphaerogastrella javana | reverse complement strand
AGGGAGAGGTTTAGAATTGTTCGGGGAAAGTATTGTGACAAACAAATGGTGAACAGTTATAAAATGTGCTGGCAGTTATGTACTTAAAGTATATGTAATATGTATATCTAAAATTTGCTGTATTTTGTGGCTGTTGTAAGCTGGGTTTGGTTAGTTGTAGTGGTAAGTAGTTAAAGCAAAGGATTCGGATTATCCTAAAAGAGTATTTCGCTGAACAAACTGTAAAAGTCGGTCTGAGTTGTGTACTGTTAGGAAGTTAAGGAGTAGACGAGTTTAGTTTTAAGGTCACTGGTCGTATTTGGTAAGGTCTTGATTGAATTTCATACAAAATAATTCACAGTTTGTATTCATATGTGTAGAGAGGTGTAAAAGGTATGTGTTTGTTCCATTTTCATATTCATTTTCATTGTTGTACTTTTATTTGTATTGATATTTTGATTTCGGTATTTATGTTTTTGTTTTTGTTTTTTTTTTTTTGTGATTTGTTTTATTTTGTCTATTTGGTTGTAACTTACCTATAAATAAGAAAAATATAAGTAAACCTAATTCCCGCATTGAGGCTTTCAGAGTTCGTCCTAATATTTGTAAACCCTTCGAATGCCTAGATAACTTAAATATTCGAAATACTCGAACTAATCGTATCACTCGTAATATTGCCAAGGACATAGCCTGATTCGATGACTTGTCCTAAAAATTTACAATTATTTATATATTTGTATATTTATGTAACATATGTAAGTTAAGTTAAATTAGTTGAATACATATATATATATATGTATATTGATATAGATATGTGTATAGGTATTGGTATAGTTAAGATTGTAAGTATAGATCTGTATTTATTTATATGTGTCTGGCATGGCTATGTGTATGAGTCTGAGTGTGTGTATGTATGTAAATATGTGTTAGTTAGTTGATTAGTTAGTAATATACAACAATTAATTTGCACTAAGTATCCTGAGTACTGTTACAGGGTAGTACAATATAGCACTAGGATAGCATTGAAATTCAAGTATTACGTAGGCGAAAGCATTGCTATCAACTCAAAAGCTGTTTAATATTGAATGTTAAATGTTTTAAAATATCAGTCTCATTTGAGGAAACACATTCATATTAAGTAAGTGTTTAGTATTCGAAAATAATGATTATTTAAAGCAGGCAATATTTGTTTTATTCAATTTGTTTTTACATATAAACAAATCATAATAACGCGATGATTATCTCTTCAATTTATTATTTTCATTAATTGTTTTTTTGTGTATATTGTTTGTTTAGAGGCAAATTAAAAAATCAAGTTCATTCTTGTTTTCTTTCAGTGTATAAGAAAACTTTCACTGTAGTCTCTCGGTATGTTTGTATGTGTATGTGTGTGAGCTTAGGCATTTGTGTGCATTTGTACGTGTGTGTGTGTGTGTGTGTGTGTGTTGGAGTGTGGCTTTGGGTAAGTAACATTGCGAATTTGGCCAAACAAAATTTCATACCTGTGGACTGACTGGCGCTTTTGGAAGATTTAACGTATCCTCCTCTTCGGCGACGACAGTCGCTAGTGTTATAAAGTACGGAATGATGGCGATTATGTCGATAACATTCATGACATCCCTGCAGAAATTTAATTTGTTCGGACATGCGAGGAACCTGTGTAGGGGCAACACAAATAACGCGATGTGACAGTTACAGAAATAGAAAAAGACATGAGACATTTACGGATAGAACGAGATCGAAAGAGAAAAAGAGAGAGAGAGAAAAAGAGAAAGGAAGAAATATAGATATATATATATATATATAAAGTAAGAGACATAAGAGTTGAGAAAATACAGATTGAGATACATAGAAGTAGAGTATAAGAAAGAAAAATAGAAAACATACAAATATTGCATATATATATTATAATATTTCATTAATATTCAAATTGTAATTGAAAGTGTTCTATAGCCATATAAAATGACTATTATGACTTATTATGTACCCTGTACCCATTAAAAATTAAAGTAAACACCTATCTATAGATATAAATATTTATGTTCTGCAAAAATTTACTAAATTATTTATATAAAAAAGGGAAAAATATAAAAAAGGAGGGCTTATTATGAGTACAGGGTAATTATTATTTAATGCTTTTTGCCGTAATATTTATGAAAAAGATGGTAATTGATATTCCTCATACCTGACAGTTAGTTCAAATGTAAACCAAATAATACATAACGTTTCTATAAGGAAGAAGGGATCTGTGATGTCAGGCACCTCGTCTTCCTCGATTTTTGTGCCATTTGTTGTTGTATTGAACACCTGTAAAACAAATATTAAATCCAATCCAATCAAACATGATTTTAATTATTAATCTACAAATATTAAGAAATATATATACGAACCTTGTAATGCTTAAATTCGGGTAATGTTTCTAGACAAAATATAACAATTGATAGCAATATAACAAATACACTAATTATGGCTACAACTCTGGCGGCTTGCGAGCTCTCTGGGTACTCAAAGAGCAACCAGACTTTTCTTTGTTTCTCATTATCCGGTAATGGTCTTTCTTCCTCTTTAATAAAGCCTTCATCCTCTCTGTATGAATGAGAAATAAACAAGTAGATACAATTCATTAGCATTGCCTCACATCATTCAAATATGGTATACGAGTGCAAGTGTCTATGTACATATACATATTTAAATTAAATATATTGATATGTATTATGTATGTGTGTGTATATATGTATTTAAATATGTGTGTGTAATTAAGCAAAAAAAAAAAAATGTTTTTTTTTAGTTTATGTTTAGTTTTTGTTGTACACCTAAGCAGCAATTTTGGTTTTTGGGCAGCCAATGGAAACAGCCAGACAATAACTAAGCTCGCAAACTATGATTTGAATCTTTATCGAAATAGATATCGGAATTGTTATCGATATATGCAACTGAAATAAATCGATTTACTGAATATATGTGAAATATTTAATTTGTGTTTACATAAAAATTGTCAGAATCGAACTTGCAATTGAATTTGAAATTGATATAGAGAATTGAAATAGAAATTCAAATGAAAAGCAAATGATGGCTCTGGCCTTTTCTTTCTGGTTGACTTGGCTGGCATCTGGAAAGTATTTAAGGCTCCTTCATCTCAGTACCGGCATCACAGGGCATTCAAGTATCTCATAGCAATTGACTTTAACGGCTCCGGCCACACTGCCCCCCCTTATTGCCGTATAAACAAAATTTTAAGCTGGTGGTCAAGTGATTAACAACTTTTTCGACAAACAGCATTCACTTTCACAGTCCATTCTTCCAGTTCTATTGTGTTCTGTCTCCATCTTTTGTCTGTGTTGTATTGTGTATGGGTTTGGGTGTCTTTATATGTTTTTTTTTTTTTTTTTCTGTAGGTATTTCTGTTTTTGCAAAGTATTCAACTGTTGCAAATTCCTTAGGAAAACCACAAAGTGTGTTTAATGCTCAAAGTATGTCCAAAAATGTCACAAATAACAGGACAGCTTTTGTTTGTCTCTCTTAGTAATACCGTACATTTGTTTCTATATCTTTTTTGATTGCCTCAAGTTGTAACAAAAAGTGTGACATCGTTGCATTTTCATAATACAGACAAATATAAATATATACATACATATATATAGACACAGAGACTGAACTGTTGTAACAAACAGACGACGGATAAGTAAGTGACTTAAGTCATGAAATACAACGTGTTCTATAATGGCGTATAGCTCTTTATATATTTGTATTAATTTATGGATTTATATTATGGTAAATAGCTAGAAAAACGAAAAAAAGATCTTTATAATAATACTCTCAATATATTGAACAATAATTATTACAGAACCCTTACAGGCAAAAATTCTTTAGATGATTTTCTTCAGTTTATAGTGATTCGCAATAATGGTATACTAAATTTAGTCAGCTTCAACTAAATAAAAGTTATTCAGTTAAACTAAATAAAAAGTTATATCTGCTAATGCTAGGACCCTAATAATTAATGTGGCCAAGTATATTAATGTATATTCTATAACCTGTTTAACTATGACATAAATTGACATAACTGATATAGCAATACGAAATCACATAACTTTATATTAAATATTTAATTCATATGTGTTTGTATGTGTGTGTATGTGTGTTATTGTTTGTGTTTGTGTTGGTCAACCCTAGTGTAGTTAAGTAGTCTTATTGTGCCGTGTCGCATGATTAACTTAGTTTCAGAATTTGCTGCCATCAATGAGCAAAACCAATATTATCGTTGCTGCATTTTTATCAAATATTCGTATATATTTTTGTTTGTATTTTGAGTATTTTGTTGTTGTTTTTGTAGTTAAATTTTATTTGTTTTTGTATTAAAGTGATTGTAAAATATTTTAGCAATTTAATTTGCTTTAATTTTTTCGGTTTTTGTTATTGTACTTTGGGGGCAACAGGCTTACCTGAATTTATTAATTGCTTGATCACCTAATTCATAAAATTTTATTTCTTCACTAAATACGTCTAAAGGGACATTGACCGGTCTCCGTAGTCGGCCACCTGTGAATAAAAGAGTGAGAATTTTGTTGTGGTGCCAGTTGAGTTGTGTGTGTGTGTGTGTGTGTGTGAGTGGGTTTGATAGGCGTGGCAATATGTGGAGTATATGCATATATACAAATACAGTTGTGATGTTGTGTGTTTTGTAGTTTTATGGGTCAGTGGTTAGGATAAGGGGCAGAAAGAGAGAAAAAGAATTGAAAATATTAGCGAATTATTCATTGACTTTGTCATAGTATTCATTCAGTATTATATACACCAATGTATTCATTGTGTGTCTGTGTGTTTGTTTCAGAACATGTTTTCAGAGCGACACACATACACACATGCACAAATTTGTAGACATTCCCAGATGGAGCTATACTTACCACTCTGATAATAGTATAAAATCGCATCGAAGCTCGGACGACTACGGTCAAAAAAATATTCATTTCTCAGCGGGTCAAAGTACCGTAATCTCCGAGCTGGATCCCCTAGCAGTGTGTCCGGGAATTGATTTAGCGTACGTAATTGTGTCTCAAACCTTAACCCGCTTACCTGTTGGTAATACACATTAAAACACAGTTAGTATGTAAATAAGAGTGTTAAAGAGTGTATCCATACTTACATTTATAACGACTCTCTCGCAGAAATCATGATCGTGAGGAATGGGTTCAAAGTGTTGTGGTCCGCCACCAAAGCCATGACCAGCCCCCCCTTCTTCGTCTTGACTGCTCAATTTGGGCAAAGACCTGCAAGTATATCCAAATTGTATACATTTTAGTAAAGATGATAAATAAAACATAAATGAAATATATTAAATATTATGTAATCAAGAAAATAGAATATGGGTCAGTCAAACGTTTAAATAAAAAGCATAAAAACTGTTTTTGTTTTGTAAAGGACATATTAAACATTCAAATTCCTGCATTTGTTTACATTTAATTTTCCCTAGATTAAATAGACTATAAATAAATTAATAATTTATTTTGATTATTAACAAAACATTAATGAGCAATGTTCTGTAAGGTAGTTTTTAGGTTGTCGAATGAAGTGAAATATATAACAAGTTTCAATCGTTTTTTAACCAGAGTTCAGTTCTTTTTACTAAAATAAGTGCTTTGAAACAGTTATATTATAAATAAGTACTATAAATAGCATATAATAACCGTAAAAATTATATAAAATACTTTATATAGTAATAGTAATAGTAAAGTCAGACATGAAGTTGAAACCTCATTAAACAAGAACAAACTTGAAAAGGTGTTTCACCATGTGTCTTTGTCTAACGACTATATTATATTGCACGATGTAGAAGTCATTACCTATTTACAGTATATAGTTACTAAAATTATTATTAACATACAGTTTCACAAATTGTAATGTAAAAAGTTGTTAAATGGAAAAAAAATATATTCAGGAATCTATCCAAAAAGAAGCATGGAGTGCATTCTCACACACTGTCAGAATGCTGCCACGAAGTTGGACCAGATATAGTATGTTGATATAATTATATGTTATTATACAAACTTATAACAAAGGTTAACAATAGAACTATTTCACGTAAATGAAAAAAGTTCATAATTGACAAAAACTATATTTATGTAGCCAAATGAATCCAGCGGGTGTATTCTCGTGCACTCACAAATTGCTGAATTCAAGCATGAGTAGATCTTGTGTGCTGTTAGTTAAGAGGGGGTCGGTTGTATATAGAAATGTGGAGAGAGAGAGACTATCTATGTAGTCAGCTTTTGCTGCTATTGCCTCAAAGTGGAATGTCATAAATTTAATTTGTATAAATTCATTTAGAATGCCATGCAATATGCAGTAGATACATTATTCATTTGTATCAAATGCTGAGCTGTAATTGATATTAGGTATATATGGTATATTGTGCATGTATTTTGTATATAGTATTTGGTATTTGATATTTGGTTTTGTGGTATATAATTTGTTATTGGTATTTCCTGTGCCATGGCACGACCACAATCAGAGCCATTAAATTCGCATTGAAGAAGCCGCAAGTTGAAATACTTTTTGGCCTAGAGCCCTGCCACAAGTCGCATTAGAAGCACACACACACAAAGTCATACAGAATATATACACCTACATATGCATAGACATATGCACATGTATATAGAGCCAACCCTTGGGTCGTTTCCCGTTGCACGTTTCCAGTTTCCCGGGACAGGAAGGCAATATATGTTTACACATGTAATTGAAATTGTATTACAATCACATAGACATGTATTAAAAGGCGTTGCATATACCAAGCAGCTCTCTCGGATCCCAGGCAGCTGGCAATGTGCCAACAGCAGGCTGGGCGTGAAAGAGAAACCCAATGCCAGCACCAGACTACAAAATACTAACAAAAACTACTACAAAAAAATACCACCCTGCCTCCAAAAAAAACAAAAAAAAAAAAATGGCTAAAATAGCTGAAAAAGCATTTTATGCAGCGGTTGCCTCTTATCGCTGATGTTGCCAACACTGTGCAACAGCAACAACTGCAACAATAGCAACAACGGCATCATCTGTTGGTGCCTTTGTGTGGGTGTTGCAAGTTGTAGTTGCCATTTGATTCTTTGTTAGTGTTGCTGTTGATGTTGTTCTTGTATCTTTTGGCAGTGGAGGCGCTGTTGCATGGCAGGTTGCCTATTTTTTTGGCGCCATGGCATTTAATTAAGCGTGTAACTGCACGGCAGGCGGGCCAAATGAAAAAGTAAAAACCAAAAGAAAAATCCAAGCAATCTAACAATTTTCTCCTTCACCGATCTTTCTCTCTCTCTCCCTCTCCCTCTCCCTCTCTCTCCCTCTTTCACTAACTGTATCCATCTCTCTGTTAGTATCTTCAACCCTCTAAGTTATACTGTCACTCCTTCTACTTTATGTCTCGCTGAAGCTCTCTAAAACTTAATGTATGGCCACATGATTGCATACGTGATGATTCGCATAGATGTAATACATATATACGTATGTATGCGTATGTATAGTATGTATGTGCTTATATCACCACTGACATAATAACTAGGCTAATCTGCAGGGTGCTTCTGTCCTGGACCGCTTCTAACACTAAGCAAACTTTGGCTGGAGGCCCAAGTAGACATAATTATTAAGGCTACCATGCAACGAGATAGTGGACAAGACAATTTGTTGGTCAAAAGCAACCTCAACCGACCTCAACTGAACTGAACACAAATCGACCCAACTTGACTCAACTCAAATCAACTCAACATAGCTCAATTCAACTTAACTCATCTGAACTAAGCTCAATTCAACTCAATTGCATAGGGGTAAGCGTTAGCTAACGCCCATGGCCACGCCCAGTTACAACAACAACTACAACTACAACATCAATTAAAATTACAACTACAACTACAACTATAACAAGACATACATCTACAAGAGTTAGTTATGTTGCATTGTAGGGCATATGACGTCAGCATCACATTGCACCATGGGTGAAATAAAACTCATACACCTAAACATTTAATAATAAATTTAATAAAATAATTAAATAAAATAATTTACATAATAATTTAAAATTTAAAAACAACAATCAAATTAATCACGTTCTCTGAAAGGTCAATGTATATTTCAGTGAACCTACTTACGATTAGAATATCATATAAAACATAATCATATACAAAAACATCATAACATATTATGAAAGTTAATGTTGATTCGTTTAAATTAAGAGAACCTTGTAATCCATATAAAAAAGCTTCAAATTGCAGATCTAGTATTATATATCATAGTATATCAGATCATTATTGGATAATATGCAAACTATACTCTAATGCAATTTACAAACTTAAACATTAAAATTTTAAATTCTTTCTTTTATTTAGTCTTCCATTATGTGCTTGTTTATATATACGTTTAATTAAGCGACGTTAATATATATTAATTGATTTTGAACTATTTTATTAAATATTATTTATATCTTGACATTTGTTAAAAGAATTTTCTAGTGATTTATTTCATACAGTGTACAAAGTATTGGAAACTATAATTTGTCAATATTCATATACAAGGTATATTTAAATGGATTTTTTTTTATAAAAACTGCATATGCGAAATGTGACAATTATTCCCATGGTAAGGCAAAAATATATATATGCATAAACCCATGAATATCTGCACATTTATGTATAAATATATATTCATGTACATATATACAGGATGTATATCTGAACACTTAAAAAACTTTGCATGGTGTATATGCTTAATGTGCATTATTTAATGTGACATCTGTTCGTATGGATAATTATCGATAGTCCACAGTGGTCAGGCAATGCAAGTGCATTCACACACATACACTCATACACTCATGCACTCATACACTCATTCTGAGGGGTAAAAGCGACTGCATTACCATCGAAATGTCAACAAACAATTGAAGTTTTATGCAAAACGCCAACACAACAAACACTTGCCTCTGGCTCTCCCACTCTCTCTCTCTCTCCTTCGTTCTCTCTCTGTGTTTATTTCATTGACTTACACGCCCACTCATGCACACATACACACATTCATTGACATTTCTTTTTGTGTGTGTGTGTGTTTGTTTATATATATGTATATATAGTTGTGGCATGCCGCAGAGAACTCGGTGCTTTGATAGGCGGCTCGCTTTGAGTGTTTGTCTATGTAAATGTGGCACACTCAATGCAACTTAGCCCAGAGCAATGTGCAGCTGTTGCACTATGAATGTGTGTGTGTTAGAGTGTGTGTGTGTGTGTGTGTGTGTGTCTCTTTGTATGTTTGTATGTATGTATATGGGTCAGCGGCACTTTCGCTGTGACGTCATTGCCAGTTCTGCGACCTATTTAAAAGCCCGGCTTCTACTCGCCGTCATACTCACACTCATACTCACACTCACACTCAAACTCACACACATACTTGTACTAACACTCACACTCACACTCATACTCACACTCACACTCACACTCACACTCATTCGCGTACATTTTGACTTGTATTCTTGCAACTCGTCCTCGTACACGTACGCATACTCGAATACTCGCATTTGTTGTTCGTATTTGTATTCGCTATGGCGACTTCCGGCACTCGCTGCCATGCTGGCAGCCATTGCATAAGACTCTCGCCTCTGAAGTTCAATGCAATGCCAAAGCCAAATCAAAGCAGGTCGCCGCCTCAGCCAGAAATCAGCTCATAAATCTTCCAAGCGCTGCATCATGGAATGCAGCTGCTACTACTGCTGCCTACTGTTCTTGCTCCTTGGTGTCTCTGGGTGTTCTCATCTCACTCGTACACACTCGCACATACACTCACTCGCACACTCACACACACTCACACACACACTCACTCGCACACGCTTAAGCTCTCGTCTGAATGCATGCCGGTCAAGGCAACCAGCAAATGTGCTCTCTCACTGGTTTCGCACTTCGCTACCCGCCTTGTCTTCTCTGCATACCCTTCCTCCCAATATCTCCCTCTCTTCCATTCTCTCTCTCTCGCTCTCTCTCAGTTTCTCTCTGTTTGTCTCTGTGTTCTCTCCTGGTCTTTATGGCTTCCCTCGCTCTATAGCCCCCGACTTGTTCGACGTTTATATTGCAGTTGCGACTATTTTTAGGCAAACGGCACAGAATCCTTTGCGAAGGATTCCTCAATGCAGCAACCGCTGCTGCGACATTTTATCCTATATACACATATATATATCATATATATAATATATAGCTGTTTTTTTCTGCTGTGGGCCCAATTAATGGCACCGAATTAAATGCAAATGTAAATGCAGTAAATTCGGCAAGTACTGGAGAAACCAACTGACCAACCACCATTGCCTTGAACTGGCTAAGTGAGTGTGAGTGTGTGAGTGAGTGCGTAAGAGTGTGTGTGAAAGAGTGTGTGCTTAATTACAATTTATTAAATTGGAATTTTAATATGACAACTTACAAATTAGGTAGTTTAATAGATAGCATTTGATTACCACAAACTTAAAATTGTATACAGTTCATGTAATTGACAGAACCGTTTGAGTATTTATTTATTCATGAATTTCTTTAATGAATAAACCCCAAGCTGAGCAATTTCTTTAAACAGATATAGTTCATAGGGTCTTTCACAAAGTCAGTCAAAAGAAGAACCTTAGACGCGACTTAATAAAATCATTCGATATTAAAAGCCTCGAGCATTAAACATCGAATCGATTAATCAATATAAATATATTTATATATTTTGTATGTACAGACTTAAGATAAGATTAAAGGCCCGAAAGTGATATGATAGGGTAGACTATTTCATTTACAAATAATGTAATGGGAATAACATTGAAGGACTGTTAGTTGCAAATACATAGAACTGTATGTATAACGTAAATTGTATATTATCTGCATTATCGTGTCATGTAGACAATATTACTTTTTATTTTCCCTAAAAAACTTTCATTAATTTTATATGTTATAGAACTTGGATTCGGAATACAAACAGTTTCAACTGAGTAAGTACCATTTCCTTTAAGTAAAAGGCAAATATTTAAAATGGAATTGCGGCGATTAGTAAATAGTCGCACTTAAGACACATAAGCCTAAGGTCAACTTGAAAAGTCTCATTGAGTGCCTAAGCTATGGTCAATTGACACAGATATATGGCATAGGGCTGAGTCTGACGTCACACGGTCGACATGAGGCAACCGCAGATACTTGAGGTCACGAGAGCAAATTGATGGGATATAAGGATATACGGATTACATATATTAAAAGTAAACACAAGCAATACGAAAATCATTAAATTAAATACACTACACATAAATGTTCATGTTATATATTAGATATTTAAATATCTTATATGTATTATTATTTGTATAGTTTGTATTTAAATGTATTATTATTCTGTATGAAAATGTTGCGCGAGCAGCCAAATTATAGATTTATGTAGGGCTTCAACTTGAGTATCATCATACGTATATAAGGTGCTAAAGATACAATGAAGGAATTATGCAAATGCACTTTAAAGCTTCAATCGCATGGGAAAGAAGAAACCTCCATACAAATCTCACTCCTCTCTGCCTCCACACCTGCCCCAAATAACAGGGCCTCCCCCAACCAAATGCGTCCTTGTTGCCTGTTGTTACCTGACCTTGGGCAGCGCAACTTTGCGTGCACAATTTGTGTTGCTGTTGCTGTTGCTGTTGTTGGTGTTGGTGTTATTTTTGGCAGCGATTCTCAAATTGTGTGGTAGGCAACATGCAATGCTTGTTGCTGCTGTGCCTGCCTCTAGTTGCCGCTTGCAGTCTGAGAAGCACGTGCGGACAGTTTGGCAGGCAGTCGACAGTTTGGGGGCAAGTGGCAAGTGGCCAGGCGCTACCTGGGCACTGAGCACGTCAGCCATTTTAAATGTGCACCGCTGTGTGGCTCGTCTTGTTGAAACTTTAGTCCAGCTCGTTTATTATCCAAATAGCAAATTGAAGGAGCCAGATGCAGAACCACAGTCAGAGCCATAGCCAGAGCCAGAGCCACAGTCAGAACTGAAGCAAGTACGCAATTTTCCAAGAAGAAGGAGTCTTAATACCCAACAGTCAACAGCCAACAGCCAACAGCCAACAACCAACAGGCAACGGTCGAGGGTTAAGGGCTTAGGGTTGAGGGTTGAAGTCTTAGAGTGTCTTGGGGTTGTAGCGTGTCCAAGTGTGCAATATCTACGGACTTTCGGCTGTCGGTCTCTTTGGGCCTGGACTCACTGCCTCACTGTCGTTATCTACCTCTTTGCAATTCTCTTTTATGGTTGCTCATTGCAATAAATTTTCGTCTTTCTCTACAATCATCTTCTTATTCTTTTCTATTTTCGTTTTTTTTTTTTTTGTATTTTACTGTTGTTGTTTTTGGAGAACTTCAGCGAGTTACTGCTGTAAGATTTAGTTGTTGTTGCTTGTTCGCTCCTTCACTGGATGCTAAAGTTTTACACGTGATTGCCGAACTAATTGGATTGCCGGCTCGATAAGAGTGAGTTCCATTTAATTCTTACAATTTAAACTAAAGCAACTATGAATTTACTGAATGTCTTTAATTTAATTTTATTTGTGTTGTAGAGAACAAATCTCTAAAAACAAACAATCTAAATTGTACTTTAATATTCATTAGGACGAGTAACATGTACAATTGATTTTATGCACTTTTCTATAATATATATCAATCAATTTAATTGTTCAGTTTGTGTTTAACACTGTGTTTTGCTTTAAATCCATAAATTTAAATATTTATGTTTCTATTGTTAAAAAAAACAATGAATTTTTAAGTAAACCTTAGAAACATCTTTACATAATGGTAGGGATGTCACGATAAATCATATGATGTACAATAGTCGATTATTTTCCTACAAATTTCATTTTAATCGAATCAAAGTGAGTGTAATGTAATTAATCACAATGCTAAAAATAATCATATGATTAAATAATAACAGATTTTTTGCTATCCCTGGTACACATAAATCAAAAAGATATTTCACTTTAGATTTTGGATTTCGCTTTATAAAAAAATACTATTTAAATTTTTGTATGTGTATATTTGTTTTTAAGATTAAATTCTTCTGGTACGATAATAGCTTGCATTTTCAGAAGAGTCGCAGTCAATGGAATTGACAAACCAAATTGGCTCTCTGACTTTCCACGAATTGTCAATGGCAATTGGTAGCGTTTTTCATTTACCATTTGCCATTTACCATTTACCATTTAGTATATACTATTTACTGTTTGCCATTTGCCATTTTGGTATTTACCATTTGGTATTTACTATTTAGTATTTACTATTTAGTATTTGTTATTTGCGATTGAAGCGGGAGTCGAGTCGAGTCAAGTCAATACGCTTTCATTCGCAGTGGCAAGTTTCTTTATCGCTTGACATGCGGTGTTAATTTTTATGCTTAGACAACAATAACAGCAACAACAAATACAACAACAACAATAGTAACAATGGCAACAACAATAGCAACAATAATAGCAACAATAAGATAGCTACAAATAGTTGTAATAATAATAAAAAGAACTAAATGCTTCATATACTTTGCAATTGTGTGCATGTGTGTTTATGTGTGTGTGTGTGTATATATGTGTGTGTGTGTGTGTGTGTGTGTGTGTGTGTTTATTGTAATAGAAAGTGTAATAAAAGTAACAAGAATGGTTTACATTCAAAGGCGACAAAGTTAAGCGAGTGAAAGCGAAACACAAAGCACAAACGAGCAGACAGTCAGCGAGACACAACAAACTACACACACACACAGAAGCTCATGTGAGTGTGTGTGTGGGTGTGTGAGTGTGTTAGTATGAGTATGAATGTGTGTGTATCTATGTGTCTCTGTGTTTAACTGCTGCCATTGTTTGAGGCTTTTGTTGCTCATGTTGCTGACGTTGACGTCGCTTGTCACTTGTCGTCTGTCGCTTCTAGCAAAGGATCAAAAGTCAAGAACAATGACAGCAGCTGCGATTCACAACAGAGCACGAACAACAAAACAAAATACCATACGAAACAAAACGAAAAAAAATAGGAAACAAATCAAAGCATTTGAACCTCAAACAAACACAACCTATAGATACTCTTTACGCCACTCTCTACTCTTTAGAGTACAAACCAAATTGAAGAACATTTTCTATTGCATTATTCAGTAGAACTCATTGATCTTGTTCTGTCACGCTTTTATATAGTCAAGGGCATTTGAATAATTGATATACCCTATGAGTGTACCTAATGAGTACGCGGTATGTGAAGAAAAAAGGTTGAAAAGTCAACTTGCAAGTTGAAATATGCGGCAATTGTTCCACTTGCCAGTTAGGCAGTGTTCAGTTCGATGGAAGAGGCCTGGTGGGAGGTAGGAGGTAGGAGATTGGTGGTTGGAGGTGTGGGGGCTGTCTATGGATGTGTGCGAGTGAGAAAGAGAGAGAGAGATAGTGTGTATTGAATATAAACGGGAGGCAACAGGACAAAGTAAAAGTCAAAGTATTTTAGCTGCTGCCTCAATCAGCGTCGAGGCTTATGGGTTCAATAGTTTATTTGCACTCGAGCTAAGTGCTCTTGTCACACACAAACACACAGACATATACAAAACAAAAAGAGGGGGAGAGAGAGAGTGAGAGAGTGAATTCACTTGCCACACATCTCATTATCAATGTCAAACGGATGTCAATTTTCATTGAGATGATTATGGGGCATATTGTCAAAGGATATTGTTATGTCTCAATCCAGACCGATAAAAAAGCGTTCATAATAATGACGTTCATGATGATAATGATGATGATGTTAACCATTTTTGTTGTTTTGTTGTTGTTGTTGTTGTTGTTGTTGCTGTTAGTGTTAACAGCTGCTGCTGTTGGGACTATGGCTGTGACTGCTGTCAATGTCATTGATGGGGCACATTACGCATACGCCACATTGTCAACCATCAAATTGGCCATGTTCATGTGTGTCTATGTGTGTGTCTACATGTATATTTATATACAAGTGTATATGTATACATGCATCCGCAATTTAATATTAGCCAATTGAGCAACTAGATCAGCATCAACAGCAGCAGCAGCAGCAGCAGCAGCAGCAACAGCATCAGCTTCTGCATCTGCATGATGTCGGCAGCGAATTGTATACGACTCTATATAGAACATCTAGCATATACTGTACATATACAACATATATATAAAAGTATATATATATATATATATATACATATACACATATATATATATACATGTCTGTACATGTCCATGCAGTTGACATATGTACATATATCGTAGCTTTCTCTCTCGCTGCAGCCTCATGAATATACATTTATCATATATGTACATATACATACATATATATATTATATGTATATATATGTATGTCTATATATACTTGTATGCATGTTCATATGCCCTGGGAACTGCAGGTCGCACATTCATAAAGCAAATTGCAGAGGGCACAGAATGCCAGCACCAGCACCGACAAGACTCTGTTCAGTTTCTGTTCTGTTAGCAGCGCCCTCTACAGGGCCCTGTCGCCATGCCAATGCCATGCAATTCTGCGAACCACACCATCCCACAGAAAGCCAAAACCCCAAAGTCAACTGAAGGCGCAATGAGCAAAAAAATTCTACAATTTTTCCAGAATGCGCCGCACATACGCTGTAAAACCTGTTCATAAATAATTTGGCCTCTTATTTGGGTCATTGTAGATAAACTCTAATTATGGCTTAGAATTCAGAGCTCGTTTTCTGTTAATGTGAAATTATTTCGGGATTAGTAGTAGACTTAAAGATTGATAAGGGGAAAACAGAAAATAGAAGAAACTTTGTATGATTGTCATCAACAAACATTTCATTAATTATCATATGTTTGGACAAAGTCATTAACTGAAAATGTTACACTTGAATACTTAAATATAAATATAGATAAAGTATAGAAACATGATTAAATGAACTATAAATAATACTATAAAATTAAATATAATCATATAATAATATATAAATTTATGGTTTATATACTATTTATTTCAATATTTATTATTTGAGAAATAAATGTAGTTAAAAGGGACGCAATTACTATGAGAGTTACTACTTAGTTGTAATTTTTAAAGCTTATATATATTAAATTAAATAAAAATATAATG
>JBANCZ010002366.1:0-16088 GCA_037040025.1 Sphaerogastrella javana | reverse complement strand
GAGCTGAGCGCATATGAGGCAAAGTCGTCAGCGTCAGCATCAGCGTCGCGGCTTCATGCGTGACCAGCTACGATGTGGTAACATAAACAAACCAAAAGCAACAACAGCAACAATAACAGCAACTACAACAACAGCAACAACAACATCCAGAACAACAACAACCAGAACAACAACAGCGGCAGCAACAGCAACAATAACAGCAGCAGCAAACTATAACAGCCATTAGCAGCAGCAGGTTAAACCGCATGCCCTGTGTACAATTTGCAGCAAATGTAAACCTTAACATAGATCAGTTAACATTATTATTAAATTATTAAATTATTCACAATAAGCAATAGCTTACATATATATTTATTCCAAATTTGTTGCAAGCATTAGCAAAATTATTTAACTTATTACAGTATTTTTTCAAATCATTCAGTATTTTTAATAGCTGCAACTCACTTCACATATCGATCACTGCATAATCCCGCTTATCGATATTTTGGCGTGACACAGCTGTTGCCTTATTGTCATGCAGTATGGCACGCAGCTCAAAATGCAAGTAAATTCAAATTTGCAAATAGAAGTAATAATAATATTCAAAATAAAAAAAAATTATTGCAACTTGTGCTTTGATCTTAGGCAAAATATGATAACAACGCTCTCTTGTTTGATTTGCCTGCAGCAATTATTACTTCATTTATTTAAATCTTTCAACTGTAATAAAAGCTTAAACTCAAACTATTTTTAATACATTTAAATTGCTGACTTTCGGATGAGCTGCTAAAAAATGAACCATTTCCAATTTATTTGCCGCAAATACAGATTTTGTCAAAGTCACAAAGGGTTCAGATTTAGGTTCAAAACGAATGCCTTTAGCCTTTTGTAAATTGAACATTGGTCAGCTCCAGCATTGGGCAAAAGGTCATGATGCCCATTGACATTGTTTCCTTTCTAGTGTCTCTGTGTGTGTGTGTGTGTGTGAGAGAGTGTTTCTCTCTGTGTGTGTGCGTGTGTGTGTGTGTGTGAATAACATTGTAATGCAGCAGATATCACCTGGAGCTGCATTTGTTCAGCAGTTCAGCTTATTTATTGCAGTTGAATTAAAATGAAAAACGTTTGTGCCGCTTGCCAAGGCTGAGCCACAATTCGTGTGCACCACATGACGACATTGGGGCCTCCCATTCTGGGGCGTTGAAGCCAACGATGCGGCAATGAGTAACACCCAAGGCAGCCGGAGAGACACAGAGAGAAAGAGAGAGAGACAGAGACAGAGACGGACCCAGAACAGTGTATGACAATGTGGCCACGGCTCGACGCACAAGGAGCTCAACGGCAACAACAACAACAACAGCAACAACAACAACAGCAACAACAGCAACAACAGCAGCAGCAGCATCTCATAAGCACGACTCACCTGGACACCTGACAGTGAGAGCGGACTTTTGGGTTTCCGCTTCCGCTGCAATGTGTCGTTGCCATTATGCAAATGCAGCTCTAGCGCTGTCGCTACTTTCCCTTCTACCCTTTCTCCCACTCATCCACTCTCTTTCTCCCTATCTCTCTCTCCCTCTCTCTCTCTCTCTCTCTCTTGCTGTGTCCAGCACATTCCGCAGCTCATTGCAATCTGCATTTAAATGACCCAAGCAAGTCGAAAAGCGCGCTGAGATTTCACACAAATAGTAAGGGGAAAAAGAAGATAGCTATAGAAAGAAAGAGAGTGAGAGAGAGGAAGAGAGAAAGGGAGATCGAAAGAGAACTAGCTGAAGGCAAAGAGAGTGTAAGAAAATTGCGATGTCTTGTCGTCGCATCATTTGCAAAAATATTAAGGAAAAAATAAATTTTCACTAGCAAAATGCCAGCACCTGGAAATTATGCATGGAACATCACACTGCACCCTCTATCCCGCCGCCCCTTCATCTACTTCTACTTGGAGTACGACCCTGTGCAACGTTGCCTCATTTTGGTGCGTGCCTGGCACGTGAAATGAGTTTTTTTTTTTGTTATTTTTGGTTTGATAATTGAAATTCCTTTGAAAGATGTGATTTCTTCTGGCCATTTCTTTGGCCCAGGCTGAAAGTCAAGGCATCGAATCCAGTCACCTGATGATTATTGATCTTTTGGTAGGAATAACTGAAATTTTGTGATTTGTATGGGAAAAGTCAATCCAAAAGATAATTGTTGTTGGTTTAAGAGAAGTTAAATGAAAGATATTCATGTTTACTATGCCTATGACTTTTATTAAAGGTAATCCTATACCTTTTCCTATTCCTCTTTTTGGAAATATTCCTATTAATATTTCGAAAGATTTACTCATAGAATAATTGCAATATTTCATGTTAGATTTTGAGGTTTAAAGATTTAAATTTAAACATAGTTTGGGTTTTTGTTTTACGTAGACAACTAATTTCACACGCCGCTTGAGCCCGGCAGTTGCCTAGGCACCGAGCGAGGGGGTTTTTGGGGATAACAGGGTGCGGGGTGCAGGGTAGACTCTCAGTCGCTTTCATAACTTTGACAAGGTAACACACAGAGCCAGGAGACTGCTAATAAAGTTACACGTAGTTACAGACTCATATCTATATAGATATATATATATATATATATATGTACTGGTATGGTGAGAGAGATTGTGTGTAACGCGTTTTGTTATGAGCCAGCATAACCCGACTCTAACCTCCCACACAGACACACACATACACCCAAGAGAGTTGTTAACGTTTTTTTCATCGCAGTGTTTACTCTTTTTCATCTTGGCGCCAAGACCCTAATGACAGGAGCCCTGTTGTAAGCGGGCACAAGGCAGTGGAGACAGTGGAGGCACTGGAGGCAGTGGAAGCAGTCGAGGTACTGACGATAAGCGACAATAAACATAAAAAATGAAATACAAGACCCTCGCTGTCTGCCCCCACGACCTGGATGGGTCCTATCCTGTCGAATTTTATGCAAGGCTCGGCACAATTTTAACAACCACACGAGATTTTTGTCGAGCTTTATTGCGCTGCTCTCATGGATTTTTGGCGGATTTTCAACGCATCAACCTTACCTCGTCTTCTTCTTCATCATTTTTATACGTTCGCACACGTGCAGCAACTTGCTGATGAGGTACCAGCGACCCGCTCCCCCAAATCCCGCCAGCAACCCATGCAACCCTCCTTGGGGTGCTCAAATTAGTTCACAACGCAAATTCATTAATTGAATTATAATTTACAAGCGCAATTCCGCCAACATTCTCGCCCTTTATGTACCATAACACCGTCTATAGGTATGTGGGTGTTCAGTGTGTGTGGGCTCTACGTATTCATAGCAAATATGAAGCAAGTAAACAATAAACATGTCATATTCATTCGCGCAGTAGGACAGCAGCAGCCATATCGGTTGTATTCACCCGCCGAGCCCTTGCTATTCATATAATTTGAATATGAAAATAAACCCAAAAAAAATATGGTTCTTTTTACAGCTTTCGACCTATATTTTTTTCGTTTACCCTGTAAACAATATATGAACAATTCAACCTGTCGGAAATTTTTATAATAAGATAAGGTTGTACCATGACTACTGCTATCACTACTACTACTATTTCAACTACTTCTACTACTATTTTAACTACTACTTCTACTACAATTAAAACCAGTTCTATTATAACTACTACTATTTTAACTACTACTACTACTACTTCTACTACTATTAGTACATCTACTACTACTACTTTTTAAGAACTACTACTGCTACTACTACTACTACTACTAAAACTACTATAATTACTACAAACTACTACCATTACTACTACTACTACTCTTACTGTAATCACTACTACTTTTCACCCACCTTCTTCTTATTAGCTATCTCTCTCTCTCTCTCTCTCTGCTTTTGTAATTAACATTTTTTCTCAAAAAAATATCTAATCTATTAAAAAAAATAAAATATTTACTGGAAAGCATAGATAAAATAAAACTCCCTTTGGCGCTGCCCATACAGATGGATACACACCAAAGCAACCGAATGAATTGAAAATGAACTGAAAAAGAAGAAAAACGAAAACATTTAAAGAAAACCAAAGATTTCTGTATCAACTGCCGAATCTTAATTCATACTCCTTCTGTTCTGAGCAGTCCAAAAAAATATCAGAAGAATATACATTTATCTATCGTTAACTACATAGATTAGATTACATCTGTAGTCATTTAGCATTTGATGGTGTACTTAGAGAGCTCCAACCCATAATATTCTTACAAAGTCTCCCTATTATATATTGCACATATATTTGACTACTATATAATGCCATAGATATATATCATATATCAGCTAGTTGTAAAATCGAGCACTATAGAGTGCAATTGCTACGCGATAATTGCATTACTTATGTATACAATTGCAGCTCAAAGCTCTATGTCTAACTTCTTCTAAATGTATCTGTATATATATACATTTAAAAGACCGCCCATATACTCATACATATATATAATAGTACGTATGTACCTAAGCATATCTTAGTCAACTTGAGTCAGATACTCCCAGGTCATCGTCAATTGCAACTAAAAATCATGACCAACCCTAGTTAAATTTTATGCTCCATATATAAACACTTAGACTCACATAACCAGGTGCAATTTGTGCTATATACAATACATATAGGTCATGATAATCATACACACATATGCACAACTTCATACATGCACACATATATATAATATATATATACTCTAAAGCCTTTAGAAGCGCAGGAGCATTGCCATATGCTATTTCTACTCCTGCATAAAGTTCATGCAACATGCCTCTTGTTGCAGGCGTAGCAAAAGAACATATATACAACAATTTACTGCACATGTGCGTTGTTACTGAGAGAGTACATAAACACACACTCTCTCTCCCTCGCTCTCTTTCTCTTGTTTTCGCTCTCTTGCTCTCAGTGTGTGTTTGCATCTCTAGAGAGCTTACTGCCAGATACATTTTATTACCCTATTTATCTTGGCTAGACCTAGACTCTAGATCTGCAGTGATAAGTCTTTAGTTGCACCATATTATCACGTTGTAGGTAGCTGTTTTAGGACTGTTTTAGATCATACTCTTTGCACCATAGTAGAGGTCCTTGCACTAGCTCAACCACTGTGCGCTTGAGTAGGCAATAGTATAATCAGAGTAGAAGCCGACTGAGGCGCACAGTGGTTTAGTGCAACGGCGTCCCACAGGGCGTAAACGCAATGTAGGCAACATAAACAACATAAGAGCATACAACAATTACAACAAACAAAAACAACATGATAATAAACAACATTGCCAACAATAACAGCTACAAATGAAACATCAATACGAGCGTCTTTCATGAAAAGTCATCTTATGTTTCCATAGTTGAAAATTTTAAGTAGTGAATCTCAAGCAGAATCGGCCTAAAATCTCTATATATACAACTCAAACTTTCAGTTATCATTCTATCGATGTGTCTTTCGCTCTCTTGCTTTCTGTCACTCTCTTTCTCTCTCTCTCTCTCGCTCTCTCTCTCTCTCTCGCTGTCTTTCACTTGGTCTTGTCTATCTATCTCTAACTCTAAATCTGTCTCTCAGTCTCTAACTCTAACTTCTAAGCTATGCCATCCATAAAAGCCATTAAAAAACAGCAACAACAAACAACAAAAAAAACAAAACAAAGAATACAACAAACAAACAAACAAAACACTAAACAAAAAGTTTAACAAAAGCGAAAAATGTGTTCTCATAAATATATATATACCGTACCGTCTTTCTTTCCATGCTTTCTGTATCTTCCCCTATTCCCTTCCCCAACTGTATGTTCGTGTGTGTGTGTGTATATTCCGTTTCGTTCCATTCCGTAAATGTTTTTTTGTTTCTTTTACTATTTCCGTTTCTGTTCCTGTGCTTTGCTTTCATTCCGTTTGTTTGTTGTAAACAACGAACAATTTTTTATTTTTGTTATGTTACTCTCTTTCTCTCTCGTTCCTGTACCCTTTGTCTTTTCGTGTTGTGTTGTTTATTTTTATAGTCAGTGCATCCGAAGACGAAGAGCGCCTGGTGCGTGACCTCTTTCGAGGCTACAATAAACTCATACGACCCGTACAAAATATGACACAAAAAGTTGGAGTAAGATTTGGTTTGGCGTTCGTACAGCTAATCAATGTCGTAAGTGTTCCTTCTACAAAAATCCAAAAAAAATTAAAAAATATCAAACAAGAATTCAAATAACAAGAAAAAAAAAAAAAAAATACTAAAATAACTTACTCAAAACTAACAAAAACAAAAATGAAGAATTTTATAGTAAATACTAACTTTAGTAGCGTGTACTAACTTACGAGTTTTGTTCATAGACAAATTCTTGAGTTTTGTTGCTGCCACAAACACGAGACACCAGTAAAAAATTGTAACGTTTTCTAAGCACAAACTTACGCACTACCACGCCTCCCATGTTGATCGTTGATAGTTTATTGGGGGCTTTGTAATGCGTTTCAGTAGTGGGCGTGGCAGCGCCGCCAGACATTTTCAGTTACGATTATGCTTTGTAAATACCTTAAATTACACGTTGTCTTGATCTTGTATTGTGTATTGTGTATGTTTGTAGTGAGAACTTAATGCCTAGCAAATATGCCAAGAACTAACTATTAAATGATAAAAGCTAAAACTAAAGTAAATTCGAAGCAAGCAAGTTCATTGCATATGATAATCAATATAAAAATAAAATAAACTAACCCACATATTGTACTAACAAACTACTACTACTACTACTACTACTACTACTCTATAGAATATACTCATAAAAAATTGCAAATGATAATGACTTTTGACTTTACTACCTTCCCACCCGCTCTCTCTTTATCTCTCTCTCTCTCTATGACAAATTTTTTCAAAATAATTCTATTCAATAATTACGATTCAATATCGAATCATCGCATACAATAATTGATCTCAACTCGATAACTATCGTTATACCATAAAAAACACCACCACCACCAAACCAAAAAAAAAAAAACCATCAACTATCACCAACCACAAAAATATCTCAAATCAAACTCAATATCGAACCAATTGAAAAAAAACTATATATCCAATTGAAACCAAGAATGAGAAAAATCAAATTATGAAATCAAACGTTTGGTTACGTTTGGTTTGGTACGACTATCAACTACAATGGGATGAGGCTGACTATGGCGGCATCGGGGTGTTGCGTCTGCCTCCGGATAAGGTTTGGAAGCCGGACATAGTGCTCTTCAATAAGTGAGTAAATGGCTTTACTTTTAGCTCTTCACATCTGTCTGTCCACTCTTTCCTGCTCTGTAATCTGTAAACTGTACACTGTTAACTGTTAACTAACATTCTGTTAATTATATAGGCCTCAAAAATACATCTCTACAGCTGTTAAACATTTTAATTATCGATAACTTTTCACAGTGCCGATGGCAACTATGAGGTGCGTTACAAATCGAACGTGCTCATCTATCCAACGGGCGAGGTGCTCTGGGTGCCACCTGCCATTTATCAGAGCTCCTGCACCATCGATGTCACCTATTTCCCCTTCGATCAGCAGACATGCATCATGAAGTTTGGCTCTTGGACCTTCAATGGTGATCAGGTCTCATTGGCGTTGTATAATAACAAGAACTTTGTGGATTTGTCGGATTACTGGAAGTCGGGTACTTGGGATATTATCGAAGTGCCTGCCTATCTCAATGTGTATGAGGGTGATAGCAACCATCCGACTGAGACAGACATCACGTTTTACATCATCATCAGACGCAAGACACTCTTCTACACCGTGAATTTGATACTTCCCACAGTGCTGATTTCATTCCTCTGTGTGCTCGTCTTCTACCTGCCCGCCGAGGCTGGCGAGAAGGTGAGTTGTTTTGGATTTTTGTGAGATTTAATATGATTGGTTATGTATTTAATGTTTTTTACAAACCGGATTTATGCTTAGGTCACGCTTGGTATTAGTATTTTACTGTCACTGGTTGTGTTCCTGTTGTTGGTCTCTAAGATTCTGCCACCCACATCGCTGGTGCTGCCGTTAATTGCTAAGTATCTGCTCTTCACCTTCATTATGAACACGGTATCCATTCTCGTCACGGTTGTCATCATCAACTGGAACTTCCGTGGGCCACGCACCCACCGCATGCCCATGTGGATACGCTCTGTCTTCCTGCATTATCTGCCCGCGTTTCTGTTCATGAAGCGACCACGCAAAACCCGTCTGCGCTGGATGATGGAAATGCCCGGCATGAGCATGCCCGCACATCCACATCCCTCGTACGGTTCCCCCGCCGAGCTGCCCAAACACATTAGCGCTATTGGTGGCAAGCAATCGAAGATGGAGGTCATGGAACTATCGGATTTGCATCATCCAAATTGCAAGATCAATCGCAAAGTTAACAGCGGCGCTGAGCTGGGACTCGGCGATGGCTGCCGCCGTGAGAGTGAATCCTCTGATTCTATCCTACTCTCACCCGAGGCAAGCAAAGCCACCGAGGCGGTAGAGTTCATTGCCGAACATTTGCGCAATGAGGATCTATATATACAGGTGAGTAATTCGATCTTATCAATTGATGCAACAGTCATATATATATATCATTCATCTGTTTCCCAGACTCGTGAGGACTGGAAGTATGTGGCCATGGTCATCGATCGATTGCAGTTGTATATTTTCTTTATTGTCACGACAGCTGGTACCGTTGGCATTCTAATGGATGCACCACATATCTTCGAGTACGTCGATCAGGATCGCATCATCGAGATCTATCGCGGCAAGTAAAATTTTTGCCAAATCACGCACAGGAAAAAAAAAAATCAAATAAAAAAAAGGTTGAACATTGCAAAATGCATCAGCAGACAATTAAACAGAATGGATAAAAACACAACAGACGAACAATACCTAATAGGGTCTAAATAGCATAAACGAACAAAAAAAATAACAAATATTTTTATATTTTCATAAAAAATGTCTAAAAACGCATCGATTGACAAATGCCAATCGATGAGTTGACCTTATGCCACTGGGCTGCGGTTTGTGTGTACATCAATGTATGTAATTAAACGAAATGAAACTGATAATAATACTGCATTGCACATTAATAATGTAGTTATAACAAAACCTTTGGACATTTATATGAAATATGAATAATAATAACATCGATTGACATATATATATTCGAATATCAACATCAAAAGGACATTTATATGGGCATAATAACAATCCTCGACACATACAAGAAAATACACAAAAATACATATGTAATTTCAATTAAATATTAACTAATCACAATCTAATCTAAATGTTGATTAAAAAAACAAAACCAAACTAAACAAAACAATGCGAAAAAATAACAAACGAAAACAAAACAAAAACAATTAGTGGAATTGTGAAAGCGATTTTAAACGTTATTAAATATTTGAAACATTGATAGCAATAAATTGTTACACTCACAACGATTATAGGTACATCAGCCTACACACAAATTACACTAGAACAAACAACTAAACACACAAATGTTAGCTGAAAATTCGTATGCTGCAAGAACATTATATTAAGAAATAAATATAATTTTAAAACACCAACAAAATCACAATAAAAAAAAATTGAAAAATATACAAAAAATAAACCTAAAAAAAAAATAAAATAAAAAAACGCAAAACTAAAAACAATATGTATTCATAATTATTCACAGTGGAACAGAACAGAACACCAGACGGTTATGTCTGGCTCATTACGCATACGCCATGTTACACGCGATGCGATCTAATTAGCTTATGAATTAATTGATATGAGCATATACGACTAACTTGTTGTGTTTACGTGTATATGCAAATAAGTTGCTGTCGTTTAAAGTTATAGATAGAAATCTATTAATAAATTTAACACTATGCAAGTTGCAGTCATAGCGGCATTTTACATAATCAAATCAAGCGGCACGATTTGCATATGAGCAATTTGGTCAGCTATGCTCGGCTTTGGCTAAAGGCAAAAATATGTACAATTTGTTGTATATAACACCTACGCAATTTAAAGATTGACTTCACAGTTTATAATTGTTTTTATGATTTAATTTTTAGCGGAATTCCCTCTTCAGTGTTAGTTGTTTTTGTATTATATTATATTTAATTTGAAGACGTATATTATATTAAATAATTATTGATATAGTAAGCAGCTGTGATTAGTGTATCGGTTCCTAGTTAACACTTCTACTCACAGTTTTAGTTGGGCTAACCAGGGCCAGCTTTCGACTTGTGTTAGAAACCATCAAGAAAAACTAACTAGTACGCGTTGTTATTGACTTACAATCGCTTTTGATGACCAACAACAACTACTACAACTACAGATACAACTATAGCTATAGCAATAGAGATAGCAACTACATTTATACTTACAGCTACAATAGCTACAACAACTATTGTACTACTACAACTAGCAAAGGTTGCAGCATCACGATTGAGACAACTGAGCCAAGTTTTGAGTAGGTTTCGGCTTAAAGCTGACGCGCTCTCGCTGTACCGCTGTATCGCTATCTCTCCGTCTCGCTGTCTCGCTGTCTCTCCGTCTCGCTGTCTGTATTTGTTGTCTCGCTTAGATCTCTGAGCCAAACTCGTTGGCCTGAGTCAAAAAGCTGGGCTTAGGGGCTGCTTTGGTATAAATTCGCCAAGGGAGAACATTTGGGCATCATTCGTTTTTCTGATTTTGCAACGAAGACGTCGCTCTGGCACCGACTCCGTCAAAAACCGTTAGCCTATTGGATATATAAATTATCGTGTGTGCGAGTGTGTGTGTATGTGCGCGCTAAAACCGGTAAAAAGTGCAATTGTTTGTTGGAAACGTGTGTGAGTTTTCCATTTGGTGAAAAACACTGTGAAAATTCGTGCTGAATTTTTAGGGATATCGCTTTAGCCAACATGGTGAGTGGCCGTTAAAATCGATGCGTTTTGATTGATTGTGTGATTGAATGTGATTGATCAAATGTGCTACTATCTATTGTTGTTCTACTCGTAGCGCTTTTTATTGCCTGTGGTGGCGCTGCTTGCCACCGCTGGGGTGTATGCGGATGTTTCCCATCTGGATACGGATCTGCGTGAAGATGGTTACCATTACAAGCAGCCATCGCAACCGTTTCCGCCACCACCGTCAGGTAATGGCATCGATGATGGTGGTATAATACCTGGACCAGCTCCATCGGCGCCTGGTCCTTCATATGGACCACCGCCAACGCAGCCGCAGCCTGTGCCCACTGCGCCGGGTCCGTCCTATGGACCGCCACAAACGCAGCCACCACGTCCACAGCCACAGCCGCAGCCCACTGCCCCTGGTCCTTCCTATGGCCCACCACAGACGCAGCCACCGCGCCCACAACCACAGCCGCAGCCCAGCGCACCATCTCCATCTTATGGACCACCGCAGACGCAGCCACCACGTCCACAGCCACAACCGCAACCCACTGCTCCAGGGCCTTCGTATGGACCACCGCAGACACAGCCGCCGCGTCCAGCACCGCAACCTTCTCGTCCTTCTTATGGACCACCACCACCAGCCCCACCAGCTGGTCCTGAATACTTGCCGCCGGATCAGCCTCAGCCGCCTAAGCCACGTCCAAGTCCATCGCGTCCTTCGCCACCAGCACCTCAGCCACAACCCACTCCCGAATATGGCCCACCACCAACGCAGCCGCAGCCACCACGTCCACAACCGCCCAGCCCACAGCCACCACGCCCACAACCACCACGCCCACAGCCACCACGACCACAGCAGCCTGGCGCTGAGTACCTGCCACCTTCTGGTCCACCATCAGGACCACCGGCACCACCCACTTACCAGCCTAGACCACCAGCACCACCAGCTCCTCCAGCACCTCCTACGTATCAGCCACGTCCACCAGCACCACCTGCGCCTCCAGCACCTACTCCAAGCTACGGTCCTCCTCCTTCTGGTCCACCAGCACCGCCTACGTATCAGCCACGTCCACCACCACCACCGGCACCTACTCCAAGCTATGGTCCTCCACCTTCGAGTCCACCAGCACCACCCACCTATCAGCCACGTCCACCAGCGCCACCAGCACCACCAGCACCAACTCCTGAGTATGGTCCTCCTCCTTCTAGTCCTCCGGCACCACCTACATACCAGCCGCGCCCACCATCACCACCCGCACCACCAGCACCTACACCCGAGTACGGGCCACCACCATCAAGCCCACCAGCACCGCCCACTTACCAGCCACGACCACCCGCACCACCAGCACAACCCACACCAGGCTATCCAGAGCCCACCCCAGAGGCCGGCTCCTTGGGTCCAGATGGCTACAACTATAACAAACCTGCCAAACCCTTCACCTACTAGGTATTTCCAGCTAATACTTAGTCTGTAGCCTAGGGTAAACCAACGTATTAATGCAACCACTTGCTGCCCCACCCCTAAAACGCTAAAACCCTCTGCCGTACGTTAAGGTGCATTGTTAACAAGAATCTATTGTAAATCTCCGTTTCTAATACGAGAAATAAAGCGAATTCTATATAAACGATACGAAACCAATTATAGAACTTCACATTTACAGATTTCACATTTTCCAGATTGTAAGATTGTCTCATTGTCAGATTTTCTGATTGTCTATTTGCACTTGGTCAATGTCCAAGTGGTGCTGTGGTGCACCGTTGTCTGTTAGCTGTGGTTGACCTTCTCTCGAGTCAGTTCTGACAAGTCGTTGACACGTTCAAGATATATGGTGACGGTCATTAGCACCGGCAGATGTTACAGCCAAATATCAGTGGTTCAAGTGCAGCCGCAGCAATGACAGCGGCAACAGCAATCAAAATATTGACGTGTACACTGCGAGAAAATAAGAGAAATTAACTACACGGATGTGTAAAACCAATGAAGTAAACGATTGAAGTATAAATCGAATATTTTCAGAACTTTATGTATCTTTGTTTGAATTGAATATTTAAAATATTTATATTATTTAATTGAAATTTTTTTAAATTGTTGTGTTCATACAACATAAAAATATTTTATTAATTTTTTACAATTGCACCTGAGTTTACTGTGGAATTTAACTGTATAACAATAGGATTGTAATTTATACATAATACATTATTTATTAGTATTAAAATCTATACATAAACTATAAAAATTTCGAATACAATTGTTTAAAATAATATATGTTCAATAAAGTGGTTAAGGTCGTATTCATAAATGAAAAATACTAAATTTTAATGTTTATTTATATATATTTTATTCTTAAGCACACAGGATTGCAAATCAATAAATGAACTATTAAAATTAACAAGCAATTGTTAAAAATTATATAGACATGATCATAAAAATTAAATCGTTAATGTTGAACATGAATTTAAGTATAATTATTTTACTATTTTTTTTTTTCCTTAATCTGTAAAGCTATAAGCTGACTACTGTTAAACCTAAATAGTATGGCCTCTAAATTTTTTCGGGTGTAATGCTAAAGTCAGAGGTTATGCACTCAAGTTAGGTCAAATCAATGAAAAGCGACATGTCATAAATCAATACAAATGTTTGTGGACTGAGTGCAAGTGTGAATGTGAGTGTGAGTGTAAGTGACATTCAGTCGGAGGCAGAGGCAAAGGCGGAAATGCCATGTACCGTGTGCCGTGATCGTCAAGCAACCATAAACATTCTCAGGCGGTTTATCTGTTTGTTGTGCGCTTAGTATGAATTCATAAATCCATAAGTTCGTAATGGCTATATAAACGCATAACGATGCAGCCCAACAACAACAACAACAACAACAACAATGGCAACAATAAGTAACTAAGTAACTTAGCAACTAAGCAACTACAGTGAGCCATAGATGGAGGCATTCAAGGTGCCTCGACGGCGAAGTCATCGATCGATCGATCGATCGTTCGCTCGAGCAATCGATCGACCAAACGTTTTGTGCGATCGGGCAATCGTCTGTGGCCAAAATCAATATACTATAAGCAATGAGCAATGAGCAATGTGCGATGCTGTCGTCGACGACTCAATTCCCACCAGCTGTCGTCAGTTAGTTCATCATTCATTTAGTCAATATGTCAGGCGTGCTTAGTCAATAAATTGAGCTGCTGCTGTTGCTGTTGTTGCTGCTGCTGCTGCTGCTGTTAGTGTTGTGTTTGCTGTTGTTGTTGGCTTCATTAGGCCCAAAAAGTGCAACAGCAACAGCAACAGCAACAGTAAAAGCAACAGCAGCAACAATTGCAACTGCAACTGCAACAGGTTAGGCAATGTTTTTTGCCATGGCTTTAGGTGCTTGGAGGGCCTGCTACTTACTAATTACATAAGCATTTACTTACGGCCTTCGATTTGGCTATGACTTGAAGTGCTGCAGCTGGACACAGTAGTATTGTGGCTGCTCTAAGTGCTGCCTGCTGCTGTTGGTGTTGCTGGAGTTGTTGGTATTGTTGCTGTTGTGGTGTTGGTGGTTGGTGTTGCTGGTGGTGTTGCTGGTGGTGTTGCTGGTGGTTGAAGACACGCGCCCTTCGTCGCGACCCACTGCATTGCTTTTGATGAACGTCTTAACGAGTGTGTCTTGGGCGTGATTTATGTATGTTGTTTGTTGTTTTTATTGTTGTTTGAGTAACCTGCAGCTGCAGCTTGACTCTTTGACTTATTTTTGTTTTTTTTTGCTTGATTTATGATTACAGGCATTGGAGTTTGTTTCTTGGTCTATTCAGCAGGCATGTCAAAAGATTCGCCACGCATTTTTGTGCGCTGTTATTGATGCTTGATTAGCCTAAGTCACATTTAATTTGATTTCATTTGTTTGACTGGGACTAGAACAAGTTCATTAGTTGTGCCACTGCCTGATGACCTTATCGAATTCTATGTAACGACACAAAACAATACCAAAAAGGCGGCACTGTGTTTATGACAGATACTTACTTAGTTCATAGCGCCCCATCCATCCGGGTGTAATTTCCCAAACAAGTTATTTATATTCCGGAATGGCCGTTGTCGCAGAACCGACACGCAAATGTAAATCTGAGTATAAAAATTAAACAATAATTTTAGCAATACGAGAACACAAAAAAAAAAAAAAAAAAATACTAAAAATTATAAAATGCTACAAGTATATAAGTAAAGAATTTAACTTTTTTTGTGCTGAGGCCAGCGGCAAAATTCTGTGGTTTTTTTGTTTTGTGGATCTCATCTAAAAACTTCTTAAAAACAAAATGAAATTAATAATTTCTTGCATATTAATTTTCGACAACTAATCAACATTATGAACTGACAAATTATAATTATGACTTAATCGACAGCGTTCGATTAAGACTTCTATCTCTCTTGTAGCTAGTTCACCGAATTGATAAATCAAGAAGTGTTCGTCATGTTTTCTAATGACGTATGCGCAATATGGAGGAGATTCGAGATTGAACTGACAGCGACTCTTGTAAATCAATCAGAGGCGAAATTGCCCTTGGCACAGTTGTTCACATTGCGGCCTGATGCCTTTTCTAAACATTTCTGCCGCTGACATGGGCAACAAAACATTTGACTTAGGTGTGAGTATGTGTGCAAGACTCAACAGCAACAATAATAAAGGCAGCAGAGCCGCAAACGTCAGCAACGCACTTTACGTTTATGTATACGTTTTGTTTTTGTTGTTTTATTTTTTTTTTCTTTTTTTTTTTAAATTGGTCAAACATTGCGTATGATGATTTGTGTAGACGGGCCAGTCTTCGCAAGAAATATGAAACAGTCCGTTCAGCTGAACGGACAGCAGCAGCGTAAAAAAACGCAGCTTGGGAATTCAACCACGCATGAAAACTGTTGGCGCAAGCAAGCAGCTGCACCCACAAGATTGTGCTTTTCGCAAAAAAAAAACCAAAAAAGTAAAAATTTTAAGTGTAGAATCCGTACAGCAGTAGAAATGTACCTTAACAACACAAGTCTGTATGTTTAACTCAAACCGAACCTCTGTATGAGGATTTAGTATAAATATACATAGAGTCAGCTTCCTAACGTCCCATGGTCTTGGCAAATCCTTGCCGCTTAAGTCGTCTTAGAGGCCGAGCGGGTATTAATTGTGCGAATGAATCGCGAATCGCGTTTTACACGATTTTCCCATATAAAAATTATTTTTTACCGTGTAGAACGAGGTATAGGTG
>JBANCZ010002365.1:0-16093 GCA_037040025.1 Sphaerogastrella javana | reverse complement strand
ACCGTCCACCGTCCACCGTCCACCGTCCACCGTCCACCGTCCACCGTCCACCGTCCACCGTCCACCGTCTACCGTCTACCGTCCACCGTCCATCGCCCATCGTCCACCGTCCAGACGCAATCTTACAGTCGGCAATTGCTGCATGCTGCACGTTCTCGATGCGCGTACGCTAAATAGATTATGTCAAATGATCGAAATCACATCATAAATTCAGTTTGCAGCGGGGCAAGCTAAACCCAAATCGACGGAACAGTCGAACACCACCGATAGCCGCGCACATGCATATTATATAACGGAATGGGTAGACACATGCGCCATCTGTTAGACATAGTTTCTTGCCAAACACAAACCCATCATTCCTTATTCTTTGTATTTTTCTTCAAGGTATAGGCACTAAAAAATAAGGTGTTCAGTAAGGAGAGCCTGTGGTGCCGCTGGGCGCGGAATGAACGCGTCTAAAATCAAATAAGCCAGGGCGGTGCAGTGTAGGCGTGTGTAGGGGGCGGTTACAAGCAGCCAACCAGAGGCAGTGGGTAGCAAGGGGGCTCTGGCTAAGAAACGCACATTGGGACGTGGCTTTGTATCGTTTTGGGTGCTGCTGCTGCTGCTGCCGACTCTTTAACACGTTTTAAATGGAATGGCGAGCAGCGGCATTGATTATTGTTTTGCATGTGCCTCCCGCTACAGAGATCGCTGCAATGCCCTGCCCTCCAAACCCCCAAACCCCACAGACCACTGCAATGCAAGATGAGCCAGGGCCAGTAGCCAACGGCGCTTTGAAGGTGGAGCTAAGCTGATAACGCACCGACACCGACACCGACACCGACAACAACACTGCATCTGAGTGTTTTTTTTTTTGGGATGGGTTTACGGTTTGGGTTTTTGGGATTTGGCCAAGGTGCAGAAGTTACCTTGTTTGCCAGAGAATAACAACAATAGCAACAACATTAATAATAAAATATTACGATGGCCAGCACAATAAATTCAATGGCTAAGTACGAATCAAACGAATCGAAATATCGCTTGAATCGCTGTGAATCATTTCGAATCGCGCTCATCGGACAAGTCTTGACTTTAACCCCCGACTTCCCCACATTCGACCTGAACACCCTCACACTTTGCGTGCAAAAATCGATCAGTGCAAAATGGAAATTGAAGTTAAAAACTTTGCAAAGGCCCGTGGCGCTTTGCGTATATGCGTTTTTACCTGTGTGCATGTAACCAAATGCCATCCGAGGGCAGTTTGACAGTTGCACTTCAAAAGAAGCATCCAAATTATTCTATGTTCTTCAATCTTGATTTAAGTCGATGAAATCGTAAAGGTAAAGGCATTTTCTTCATTCTTATCATCATACACACAAGCTTACCTGTGATATCTGGATTATTAAATAGATCTGTTGGGTTCTATTCGCTCATATGACTTATGTAAAACAATAATTCTTATGGTACTGCCCTCGGTACTCGCATGCGAGTTATAGTCTCACTATATATAATATATTCGAATATTGTGCAATCGCAGGCCAATGACTTTGGCGGTCGATGTCGGCTTTTGCGTGTGAATTCGCTTTGAAATTTGATAGGGTGGCATTTAGTAGAAATCATAATAGATATACCTTACATACATATGTACAGATATCCCATACAGTGGCAGGCGGCATTGCTCTGATTTGTACGAAATCACAGAACAGCTGGGTCAAAAAGTCTCTTTGGCATTTCGATCATTGCCAGTTGAAATCAATTTGCAAATGGTTCAATGAGCCTCAAAACCATACTGACAAAAAAAAAAGAAAACCGTTCTGAACTGAACCGAACCGCCCTTTTGTGACACTTTGCCTAACCGTGTGGCAAGTGTAAAAAATTGCATTTGCTTTGGCACCAGAACTCATCATCTTCGCCTTTGGGGTGATAAATTTTCAATTTGTTTGACTTGAGCGGAGTCGTAGAGTGTGACTCACAGACACCCACAATGCACCCTATCACTCTCTCTCCCTCTCTTCCTCTATGTATTTTCAGTTAGATGCTTCTGTCTTCCTCACACATTGTCTCTATTTACAGATCGATCCATTGATCTGCTGTTGCTGCTGGTAGCGCAACGAATTCAACCTGCCCGTGTCACATGCACAAACGCAGGAAAGGAAAACACCGACGCTCATCATGGCCCATTGTGTGTAGTACAACATTAGGTCATGGTTAATCAGTACACACACACACACACACACACACACACACAAGGATACTCCCGCACTTTGTCAGTGTATTTTTAGTATTCCTTTTTTTTAATGCATATATTAAAAACAATAACTCTTTGTTGCTGCCTCTGGTTTTTGGTCCTGCCACTTGGTAGGTCCATTGCATCCCTGAATACGCATTCCCACTGTGTGCTGACCATAGTCTCCATGTGACAAGTCCATTAGTAATGGACAACCCTGGCGACTTAATTAACATTTGAAAAGCCCTACTAAACGGCGGCTACTTTATGTTCGAATCAGAATCCACAACATTAGCATTATAATCAGAATTGAACTTGGTGGAATTTTCAAGATCTATTATTATTTATATATTATTTATTTTAGTTTACGGATTTCATTGAAATTATAGAATTTTGTAAGGGAGGAAGTCATAAATAAAGTATTCGTAGAATAAGTATTCATAGAATAAAATGTAAAAAAATATAAATTAAGTCAAAACCGTATTTGTTTTTCATTTGATTAGGATTAAAGCGGTTGCCTATCGTTTTGCGTCAATTTAAAGTGGTACTCAATCGAATACACGGTTTTTCAATGGATTTAACCCAACAATCTTTGAAAAAAAAAAAATCCAATTAACTGCCTAATGATATAGCATTAGATGAATGCCTTGGGTTTTTTGCTCTATATATTTCGTTTTTCGATTTGTTTATTTATGTGTTTTAATTTTTGGGCTCAGATTTATTAACTTATCATGCGACTATGTACTGTATATCTATCACTATCTGAATATTGATAACTCCATATCTCAAGTATGTATTTATAATAATAGAATTAAGAATGCATTTTTTTTGTTTTATTGTTTGGCCTACAGAAGCGTGTCATGAGCCGATAAATTTAACTGAGTGAAGTGAAAACTATGAAAGATCTGATATTTTCTATGGGGTGTGGCAAAAACACTTCGAGATATGATTAAATTGTGATAACTGACCATGGACTGGCCGAAATTTAGACACAGTTGGCCAAATTATATAGTTTCAATTCCAAAGAAGATGTGATCTGAGATGTGATAATTTTTTATTTGATCAGCATTTAATATATTAACTAAAGGTAATGGAATGGTATTGTAATTTAGGACTGTTAAAAAGATTAAGTACTAAGAGAAATACATTGCAAAAACATTTAAGATACCTTAACGTATATCTTTTGAAGTAGGTATTTAATTATGTTTTTTTTTTGTTTCTGAGAACTTCTAGATTAATATATAAAAAATATTTGTACACGTATATATAGAAAAATATAATAATAAGTATTCCAGATAAGAGTAAGATCATTATATACAGTTAACGACTGCCTGATAACAATTTGTCTAGCGAAGATAAAATTAATCTTCAAAAAATATCCTCTACCTTATAGTATACTTTATAACCTATTTATCCAAGGGTGTTGATCAGAATAATTTTTACTTTCTAGGTAATAGAGACAATAACCGATTAAAAATCAATTGGTTGTATAGTGTGTATTCTTTATATTGGGTAAAATCGATTATATCGAAGTAGATTCACAACCTTATATGGAATTCCTTTTACATAGATAACAAAAGCAGCACGAGGCGTTCGCTGTACATGACTGCTTGGGTAAATAATGAGTGCACTACATACAAATACTCCATTCGCCCTATATCTTTGTTTCGGTTATGTTCTGGCTTAATGTAAATCAACCATTTCATTGGAAAACACTTGCAGCATGTAAGCACTAGCATTTTGTATTTAATTTTACTTATAGCGGTTTGAAGTCTGCCGAATGAATTTGCTGTTAGTGTACCCTATAGAAGTCTATGACAAGTTAGCTGTATTATAAATCTTGCAAGATATTATGCTGAACTTTGTAATGTTATTGCACTTTAATGTATTTAATAATAAGTATGTTAAACGATTCCTCAATATCCAATGCCAAAATAAAGAAAAGTGTATTAAAGATTTGATGGAGAACATCAAATATCAACTCAACCTTACCGTAACATTCATAAGATCTTATAGTTTCCAACATATTTGTAGCATAATATGCATTAATTTTTTAGACGATTACATTTATATTTTTACTTGAACTAAGTTCCAGAACTAAATACATAATGAAGTGGCGATTGCGATTAGACTAAATGTGATGACGTAAACACTTAATATTAAAAACAAATAGAGCCTTAAGCACCCATTCGTCTGAAAATATTGCGACTGTCTGATAAGCACAACAATCGGAATGGGCGACGTGCAGCCTGAAGATATTAACCAACTTATCACTGGTAGATCTGCCATGATTTGATTGAATTGCACGCTTAAAGTGCCTAGGCCAATATTGATAACACTATTGGTATAAATATGCCATTGACCACCCTTTAGAAATTAGTCGAATTTTAGTAGACAAACCATAAAACATGCTTAAGACACTCGCAGTACTAGCTGTGGTTCTGGCTGTGGCCAGTGCCGAGCTGCACCGTATGCCAATCATGAAGCACGAGAACTTCGTGAAAACCCCTGGCAATGTTAAGGCTGAGGTGCAGCATTTGCGTGCCAAGTACCGTCTCCCAGTGAGCCGTGATGTCAACGAGGAGGAGCTCTCCAACTACATCAACATGGCCTACTATGGTGCTATCACCATTGGCACTCCCCCACAGAGCTTCAAGGTCCTGTTCGATTCTGGCTCCTCCAACCTGTGGGTGCCCTCCAGCAAATGCTGGTTCTGGGACGTTGCCTGCATGAATCATGCTCGCTACGACCACGATGCCTCCTCCACCTATGTTAACAACGGCAAGAGCTTCTCCATCCAATACGGATCTGGCAGTCTCTCCGGCTTCCTGTCCACCGATACCGTCGATGTTAACGGACTTGTCATCAAGAGCCAGACCTTTGCCGAGGCCACCAATGAGCCAGGCACCAGCTTCAACAATGCTAAATTCGATGGTATCCTTGGTATGGCTTATCAGTCGATTTCTCAGGACAATGTTGTGCCACCTTTCTACAACATGGTCTCTCAGGGTCTGGTTGATGCTTCCGTCTTCTCCTTCTACTTGGCTCGTGATGGCACCTCCACCACTGCTGGCGGTGAGCTGATCTTCGGCGGTTCCGACTCTTCCCTCTACACTGGCGATCTGACCTATGTGTCCATCTCTGATCAGGGTTACTGGCAATTCACCATGGATAGCGCCACCATCAACGGCCAAGCTTTGTGCGATGATTGCCAGGCTATTGCTGATACTGGCACCTCACTTCTGGTGGTTACCGAGGAGGCCTACGAGATCCTGAATGATCTGCTCAATGTTGATGAAGACGGTATGGTCGACTGCTCCACCGTTGACTCCTTGCCTGTGCTTAACCTTAAGATCGGAGGCACCACCTTCACCCTGGAGCCATCCGCCTACATCATTCAGTCGGATGGTAACTGCCAGTCTAGCTTCGAATACATGGGCACCGATTTCTGGATCTTGGGTGATGTCTTCATTGGCAAGTACTACACCGAGTTCGATTTGGGCAACAACCGCATTGGCTTCGCTCCAGTGGCTTAAACGTTTTAATAAACATAATAAACGAAAGCATAAATATACATATATTATGTTTTTTAATTGCGCACATTGATAGGGGGTGTTTAGGGTTGTCTAGTGCCAATAATAATAATAAGAATGGTTGGGGTTTTCAAATCGAATATTACTGTAAAAATAGTTGTAAGTGGTACCGCCGTGTGTACTTCCTGATTAGTTACTGGAACCACTTGAGACATTTCGCTTTCCATACTCTACTGTAATGACACTTAGCGTGCTTAATAATTGTCATGGTCTTAGCGATATCTAAGAAGAACCCTTGGTAAAAAGCCCTAATCTTTTCAGGAAAAACAAAACCTTTAATTTGGCTACATGTACTTTTAAATATGAAGTAGCCGGCGCTCATTTTACCTTTTACAATTCTCTCCCACTCGTCCTCTCATTCGACAGCGCTATGTTTTCTTTAACTTGCCCGCTTATTAAGGCTCCACCCACCTGTGCCATCGTCGACTCACTCGCCCACTCTCATGTTATTCCGGCTTGTTCGCACTATATTTGTTTTCGCTCGCATTCTCACTTAGGGCTTGCTACCGGGTACTTATGTGTCCCTTACCATCGTTTACGCGCCCGTTCACTTTCCCCATTGGGAAATGGGCGCTATGTTTGCTAGCGCTCGCCCGCTCACCCACATTAATTTGTCCGTCTCCATCGTTTTCGCGCTTGTCCACTAATATTTCTTTTTTGTTTGCTCATACTTAAAAGTTTTCTTCCCTTATATAATTAAAGCGCAACACTATTTATTTAACTTTTTATTAATATTTCGATTTTCATGAATGCCTTGAAATTTAGAATTTATACTAAGTCATATAATCTATTTAACTTCTAAGTTACCATATCTTAAATATCCAATTGTTTATTTCAAATATTGTATTTTTTTTTATTTATACTTCAAGAAATTATAGTTTATATTGTTATTATACAAAATAATAAGTATACGAATGTAGCTTACATTTTTGTATATATATATATGCAGTAGTACCTAAAATAGATCTGCCAGTATTTAAAGTTGATAGACCTGATAAACTGAATAGCTCACAAATTTAGAATGTAATTCTTACTAACCAAATATAATACAAGAATGTACCATATACTTGTATCAGGCCATAGTAGTAATAGAAGTACTTCTTTGGTTCAGGGTTTTTCTGCAGCTAATGCTAAGTACAAGTACTAAAGACACCGCGATAAAGACGCCCGTGATTGTAGCCTCTTCAAAATTGGACATGTCATCGAGTGGCTCGTGAATCTGTTTTGTTATTGGTTTGTTTTTTTATGTACAGTATGAATGCCTGAATCCCTGACGGCACGCACACCTGATAGCATATGAAACAGAACCATTGAGCGATTTTCAATTTGCAGATATTAACAATCTTATCTAAGCTCAGATTTTCAATAATAGATTTGATAAGGTCTTTAGTATAAATATGCGATTTAATACCGTTTAGGAATTAGTCGAACCTTAGTAGACAAACCATAAAACATGCTGAAGACTATCACAGTTCTTGCTGTGGTCCTGGCTGTGGCCAGTGCCGAGCTGCACCGTGTGCCCATTCTGAAGCACGAGAATTTCGTGAAGACCCGTGGCAATGTCAAGGCCGAGGTGGAGCATCTGCGTGCCAAATATCAACTACCCACTCCACGTGCTGTCACCGATGAAGTCCTGTCCAACTCGATGAACATGGCTTATTATGGCGCCATCACCATTGGTACACCACCACAAAACTTCAAGGTGTTGTTCGACTCTGGCTCCTCCAACCTGTGGGTGCCTTCTAACACCTGCTCCAGCTATGCCTGCACAGTGCACAACCAGTATGACTCAAGTGCCTCCTCCACCTATGAGGCCAATGGCGAAAGCTTCTCCATTCAGTACGGTACCGGCAGCCTTACTGGCATCTTGTCCACGGATACCGTCGATGTTAACGGCATTTCCATTGCCAGCCAGACCTTCGCCGAAGCCACCAATGAGCCTGGCACTAACTTCAACGATGCTAAATTCGATGGTATCCTTGGTATGGCTTATCAGTCAATTTCTTCGGACGATGTTGTACCTCCTTTCTACAACATGGTCTCTCAGGGTCTGGTTGATGCTTCCGTCTTCTCCTTCTACTTGGCTCGTGATGGCACCTCCACCACTGCTGGCGGTGAGCTGATCTTCGGCGGTTCCGACTCTTCCCTCTACACTGGCGATCTGACCTATGTGCCCATCTCTGAGCAGGGATATTGGCAATTCACCATGGCTGGTGCCTCCATCGATGGCTACTCCTTGTGCGATGATTGCCAGGCTATTGCCGATACTGGCACCTCCTTGATTGTTGCTCCTGCTGAAGCCTATGAGCTGCTGAACGAGCTCCTGAATGTAGATGATGAGGGTCTGGTCGACTGCGACACTGTCAGCTCCATGCCTGTGCTGACCTTCAACATTGGTACTGGCAGCTTCACCCTGGAGCCATCTGCCTACATCATCCAGTCGGATGGTGAATGCCAGTCCAGCTTCCAGTACATGGGCACCGATTTCTGGATCTTGGGTGATGTCTTCATTGGTCAGTACTACACCGAGTTCGACTTGGGCAACAACCGTATTGGCTTTGCTCCCGTTGCCTAAGCATTTAAGGAACTTTCACTAACAAAAAAATATAATGTATTTAAATTTGATATTGTAGAGCATTTGAATTTGGTATTCTACAGGCTAACTCTGCAGCTAGTCTGAAGTTATATATAAAGTATTGTAATACCACTTAACTTATGACTTATTGTTGCATTTTAATTTTACTATGCGTAGGAAAGCAAGGTGGCACACACGCACTCTTTCGACAAAGTTTCGAATTTACTGCAAACTGAATTCTATTCAAAGTTTTATCTATTTATTAGATATCTGCTTGTGATATTCGTATTTTTATGACAGGTGTTTCTATAAATGTGTCTTGTCTATCGTAGATAAAAACATGGTTAATTATATTGTATAAGTGGTACGCAACCGACGGTTGAATATTCTGAAACTGGAGAGCATATTTCCAAGAACATATAATTATAATATATTATGTATATTCGATTTTGAGAAATAGTTATAGTCTTCTTATTATATAAGCTTATTTAAGAGCTTTGGTCTTTCCGTGTATATCAAATAACTCTTTTATATGGAGACTTAAGTATATATATTCAATATTATAATTAAGTAATTACGAATAATATAGATATGACACAAAATAATTTAAAAGCTTGATTGTTTTCCATTTACGGTTATCAATATTTGAAAACATTCAATGCAGCATTATAATTTTCAATTGGTGATTTAAGGTCTCTTTTAACGTTGAATAATTGTACCATTATAACTATATTGTACTTCTTTGTCTTAGAGTCACGTCATCGATGACAAACCGCAGCGGAATCAACAACCTAAACAGGAAACTACAATTATACATATCTTTACCTTGACCACTTGCTACTGTAACGCAGCATTTAATGGGGGAACTTGGGGGCGGCTTAATTTCTTCGATATCGATATCTAAACTATCTTATCTATGTCCGATTTTAGTCTATTTGATTGATTTGCCTACACTGATAAGGCAGTCGCATATAAAAGTCTCTGGTTGAACGAAGCGCACCATTAGTATCACATATCATATACAGCCATGCTCAAGGCATTTATCGTGTTCGGTCTACTGCTTGCACTTGGCCACGCGGCCCAGTTGCAACGTATACCCATCCATCGCAGGGAGAATGTGGTCCGGACACGCGGCAACATCATGGCGGAAATGCAATATATTCGGGCCAAGTACAACGTGTCTGCAGCTGTGGGTACTTCTTCTAATAATACATCGCCAAATCAATTGCCCGAAGAGACGTTAACAAACTCCATGAATACGGTGTACTACGGTGCTATCAGTCTTGGTACACCACCGCAGCAATTTCAAGTGATGTTTGATACGGGCTCCTCAAATCTTTGGGTGCCATTGGCCAGCTGCCAGAGCGAGGCTTGCTTATTACATACGGGGTACTTCCCCAATTTGTCAAGCACGTATGTTGCGAATGGTCAGAATATTTCGCTTACGTATGGTACTGGCGGTATAACTGGTTACCTATGTCAGGATACACTGACTCTTGATGGTATGATTGTAAACGATCAAATATTCGCCGTGGCTGTTACGGAACAGGATAATAGCTTTGCAAATGTCGGTTTCGATGGCATCTTGGGAATGGGCTATGCATCTTTAGCCGCGAACAGTGTGCCTCCACCGGTCTACATGATGTACAACCAGGGCTTGCTCAGTCAGCCGGTGTTTTCCTTTTATTTGGCACGTGATGGCGATTCTAATGTGGGTGGCGAGCTTATTTTTGGAGGCTCCGATCCCAAATATTATGTGGGCCCTATGACCTATGTACCCGTCTCCGTTGAGAATTATTGGCAGTTCGAAGTAGATTCGGCCAGCCTACACGGTACCACATTGTGCACCAATTGCCAGGCAGTGGCCGATACTGGCACCTCTCTTATCGTGGCTCCACTGAATGCATATACTATCATAGTCGATATGTTGGATGCTATCGGTGGCACAGTCGATTGCTCTACGGTGAATGACCTTCCGGTGCTTACATTCAATATAGGCGGACAAGTCATGGGCGTACCTCCATCGGCATATATCATACAAGAAGATGATGAATGTCTGCTGGGTATGGAGTATATGGATACCGATTTCTGGATCTTAGGTGACATCTTTATTGGACAATATTATACGGAATTCGATTTAGGCAACAATCGCCTTGGATTCGCTTCCGTCAGCGGCGTGACCTATACGAATCATGCGAATCATGCGAATGCAGCTTTCATCAGCCTTGTGACAATGTGCAGTGCATTCATTGCAGTGAATATATTCAAAAATTCTTTTTGTTTTAATATGTTTTGTGTGTAATGAATAGAAATACAAAATTCTTATTAAATTAAAAATAAAAGAATTGAATTAATATTTTTCTATATTGTTGTTTCATAAGCTAATAAAATTTAGAAAAAGCGTCAAATTCATAACTGATGCATAAAATAAATAAATTATTTAATAGAAAGTGTAATGCGTTAAAGAAAATAATTCCATATTATTATTAACAAAATGTGCGAATTGTAAACCTCGAAAAAAAAAACCTGGTAAGTGTAAGAAAAGGATGGACTAATATTCGTCATAAAATATAAATATAAAATATATAATAATATTGATAATAAAGTTGACACTGTAATAATTGAACTACATTTATGTATCTCTTATCTGTAATCCCTCGTTATAAGGAGTAACATTTTGACCAATTTTTAGTTGGTGCAGTGTATAGTAAAAACTTGAAATTGAAAACCTTCAGGCACCAAGAAATGTAATTGAATGCTCATCCAAGAATTTTGGCAAATGTGGCAAAGGTCAGCTGATTAAGTTGCATCTGTTGTACCGTTGCATGCATACAAAAAGCTTCAATTTTTTTCTTATTCCTCAGAAAGAGATCAATAGAGTGGGGGGGAGATGGAGAGAGAGAGAGAGAGAGAGAGACAGAAAGGGGGGAGTTCGCTTAATTGGGCCGCCAACGATTCGCGTGATTTATTGTAAAACTGAAGAAGAAGAATGAGTTGAGATCGAATGGAGCAATGGAGCAACTGATGTTCTGCTTTGTACCTCGCATTATTTATGTGATGTTATTTTTTTTACCTCTGCTCCTGTTGCTGCTGCTGCTGTTGCTTGTCGGGGATTAGGAATTATACCCGCTGCCAAAGATCACGGGCTCCCACACACACACACACACACACAGAGAGAGTGCCCAAAGAAATGGAGCAAAAAGCGAACGTTGTTGGTGGGCTACACATAACGATGGATGCCTAAATGAATGAATGAATGAATGAATCACTGCATGGATGGATGGATGGGTGGATGGATGGATGGATGTATCGATGCACGGTATCCTCTAATGAGCGATGCGAGTTTAATAAGCGCAATTGCTGGCAACTCGCAACTCGCAACTTGCAACTTGCAACTTGCAACTTGCAACTGGAAGCGGCAAGGAAGGGGCAAGGTCTAATTTATTGGTTCAGCAATTGCTGATTTCGACGCTCATCAAATACCAATAAAATATCATTTGTTGTAATTGAGAGCTGCACCAGACTCTACCAACTATAACTTACTCTCATTCGATCTCTCTTTCTTTCTCTTTCGATCTCTCAATCTCGCTCTGTCCATTTCTCTCTCTCTCTCTTTTCATTTGAGTCAGTCTCAGATTTGGGCTTAGTTCAATTTTGATGGCAATCTTTTGGCAATCTGTCTCATTAGTTGGCAAAGAGCTTGATTTATTGTTTAGTTTGTTCTTGGTGGTGTTGTTTTTGTCGATGTTGTTGTTGTTGTTGTTGTCAATGTTGTTGTTGTTGTTATCCATAAATCACATCAAAATATTTGCAAGAAGGAGACAACAGACAACAGACAACATTGCTTGACAAATCTCTAAAAGAAATCATTAAACAGTCTTACTAATGATTATCAATGTGTGCTTAAACACCAACAGCAACAACAGCAACAACAGCAACAACAGCAACAACAGCGACAACAGCAACAACAACAGCAACAACAACAGCAACAACAGCAACTGCAATGACGACAACATTTTGTACATTTTCAATAAGAAAGAGCAACAACATCGAGAACAACAATAACAAGAACAAGCTCTTGGTGCCTACTAAAACCTGCACAGATCAAAGAACATCAATATCATGTGTGTGTGTGTGTGTGTGTGTGTGTGTGTGTGTGTGTGTGTGTTGTGTGTGTATGTGTGTGTGCATGTAACAAACGAAATACCCTGTGATAACGATTGCGAATTGTGCGTATTTGCATAGTAAGGCAGTAGAAGCGTTAATACCTTGCAGGAAATGTTAGTACTGTCCAAATTCCATTATTTTTTATTGTTAATAATTAAAAAAAAAAGTAAAATAATAATTTAATTAAAAAAATATAAATGTATAATATATAATATATAAAATATTGAGAATAAATATAATAATTATCATATGATAATATAAATAATTTTAATAAATTCAATTGTAATATATCATAAAATAATCTAAAACTTTAAATTAATAACTAATAAATAAATATTTTTTAAAAATATGAATGAAACTAATATTAATAAATTTTATTATGAAATATTTAAATATCACATTTTTTATATAATGTATATATTGCTAATATTAATTAATTTCTCTACAAATTGATCACAAATTTTGTTTATGCGTTTATTTTGATGTTATTGTCATGGTAATACTAACATTTTGCATTGGGGGTTGGGCTGCTGTTAGTCAAGCAATTGACTGACGATCGGACCATCTGAAGATCTGACGATCTGGCAAGCCCGCAATCTGACGATCTGGCAATCTGTTGAAGCTCTCTCTGACGAAGAGAACACATACACACACAAACTTATGTGTACGTATTCGCTTATTGGCAGCTAAATATACCGAGACCTGCAGTCGGGACTGCTGTGTGTAGCAGTATGTCCGAAATATGCAAATTAAATGTAAATAAGTTTGCAACTATTTGGCAACAAAATAAAAAATAAATAAAAATGCAGCCAAAGCTGCCAGCATATGGCAAAAGGCGCAACAGTTTTATTTTTATTTTTATATATGTATATTTATTTTTAATGTTGCTTGTTTGTTGTTGTACAACTCGTACATCTTCGTCGGCGTTGCCAGATGCTAAGTCATCGATAAGCCCATGGACTTGTTAGTGTCTCCAATGTTCCTGTTGTTGTTGTTGTTATTGTTGTTGTTATTCTTTAGCAGTTCTCAGTGCGCAGATAAGACGCACCAATTTCCATTTTGGCCTACGAAAAGCAGCACAAAGCCAAAGAACCAAAGAGAACAAAAACAACAACAACAACAACAACAACAACAGCAACAACACCAACAACAACAGCAACAACAATAGCAACAACTACAACATCAACAACAACAAAAGCAAAGCCTAATAAGAAGCACGTCACATCTGATAAGAGCGTCAAGCAATCGATAAATTTTGTTAAGCTTCCCTGCCAACTTGTCCCCATCCCTAGCTAGCTCAATCTCTCTCTCTCTCTTTCGTTGTCGCTCTCATTCTCACTCTTGCACTGCTTCCATTGTGTGATCGTGTTGTTGCTGTTGTTGTTGTTGTTGTTGTTGTAATACTTAATTGTGAAATTGTTTATTATAAACGCAATTAGTTGTGGGTCTGCGCAGCGTGTGAGTGAGAAGATAAATCAAAAGGATAACTGAGATAAAGAGCGACGCCAATTGGATTCGTTGCGCTGCCTCAGCGTAAGCTCAACGCAACGGATATACCCTGTAAAAAGCAAACATCAACCGCATACCCGACTGCAGCTTATAAGTCTAGATGTGCTTTTACTACATGTATATTTTACAAGTATAGCAAAATGTTTGAATCTAACAGTCAAGAACATAACATTGAATTAACAGTTCTGTCATATCGATAATATGTTAATAGAAGCCCTTCGTCAAATAGATATCGATAATAGCAGATTCGATAGAAAAGGTGAATTATGAGCGAAACAGAATTGATTTTGAAATAGTTCGGCAAAGCTTTGAAATAGTAAGGTCATTTGAGACCTATTTGTCAAAAAATATGAATATAATCTCATAATTGTTAATATTTACAATAAAAAATTAAATATAAATACAATTTTACAAAGTTTTTTAATGGATGAATTTTATTATATTACATATAAATCAATACATAATTACTAATCTTAGAGATTATGGGTTAACTTGAATTCTGAGTATGCTCTAGTCGTGCATGCACAGCTAGAGCGTGCCTACGTGCGCCAGTTGCAGCGCTTCGATAACCGATAACAAGTTTTTGGGGTCGTGCATGTAAGTGATTACAGTTTATGAGTTATTGTTGTAGTTGTGGTAGTGGTTGCAGTGGCAGCAATTGTTGTTGTTGATGTTGTTGCAAAGGGTGTGGTTGTTGTTGCTGTAAAGGGTGTTGTTGTCGTTGTTGCTGCTGTTGTCGTTGTTGCTGTTGTCGTTGTTGCTGCTGCTGTTATTATTGATATTATTTACTTTAATCTGCTGCATCGCGCTGCAACTTAATTGCATTGAGTAAAAGTTTTGAGCTGTTTGCAGCGTCTGCTTTTTGGCTAACCCCTTCTGCTGCCAATACCACTTACAGTTGTTGCTGTTGTTGCTGATGTTGCTGATGTTGTTGTTGTTATTGTTGTTGTTGTTGTTGTTGTTGTGGTGTTTTTGCCGTGGCTAAGTGAGGCACGCATGCGGCACACTTTTGCGCCCCGCAAAATGTGTAATTTGTAGCAATTTTGTTGAAACGACAATGGAAACTGGGTCAAACTTTTATAGTTGACCGCCATAAATGAATAAATACTATATAACCCGATCTGAACTTGCTTCACTCAGTGCCCCCTTCAACAAAATCCATGCGCACTTACCCCCCTTCCCATCGTCAGAGAAGAGATCTTTGGTGCCACAATAAAAATTTAGTTTAATGAAAGTGTTTTTTTGATGCGTTACTTTTCGCATTTTGATGGCTTGATTGTGCCATCAGGTGGTGGGGATTATGATATACTATAGTTGAGATCGTTGCCCGTTTGCGATCATTATTACAATATATTATGAGATTTAGCCTCGAAAGCGCGCTGAAAGCGCATATTTTTGCTTAAAATCGGACTTTTAATATATTTCACCTTGGCATTTATGGTATAATTTGGTCATCATTTTTCCCCCCGATTCCAATGTTGATTATCCTTATAATGTTTATTATGCAGCCGGTAGCAGTAGTAGACAACAGTAGCTTAACGGATCTCAGGATATGTGATGTACATTATGGCGAAAGTCGGCCAGTTATACCAACATAATATACATATATGATAATGGTATAACAGTAGCTCATTTGATTTCAAATTTTGTATATTCAAAAACATTTCAACCTTTACAGCAATCGATGTACAGCTACAAAGCGCTTGAGATATCTACGATTATTATATCAGGTGCATGTACTTCCTGTTGTACCTATAATACTGTCTATATTTATCTATAGTTTTGGGTATTGAGTCAGCGTGTCAATCATTCATTTGATTTATTAATAATTTGTGATTCAAGATTTTGTGTGATTTTTTTATAATTTTTTTTTTTGGTTTACAAATTGTAATATTCTTACAAAACTAATGAAGAGGGAAACTAAGGAGTGCTCATAAAAGATTTAATTAAAACAAGCTTACATTTATTGAATTTAACTTAAATAAATACAGTATTCTTATAATGACTTCATTCTGAAGTGTCTTCTATTTATATTTGTTG
>JBANCZ010002364.1:0-16100 GCA_037040025.1 Sphaerogastrella javana | reverse complement strand
TTTTGGAGCTAGAACGTTGTGCTTTGGCACATATGTGCTGAATTTCATTGTGCACCTACTCTTATAATCAAATTTTGGATACCTATCCCCAAACCCCCACTGGTGGATAGATCAAAGCTTAAAATCAGCTTACAAAGCGCAATTTTGAAGCTAGAATGTTGTGCTTTGGAACAGATATCAAAAATTTCATTACACATCTACTTTTATATCAATTGCCGATATCATTTACCAATTAATTAAATCGATTATCGATTTAAATTATCGAAATCGATAATCGATAAAACAATCCAGCACCGAAAATACTATACTGATCCGAAAATCTATATCACTCCGGAAATACTATTCTGCTTAAAAAATGCTATTCTGCTCCAAAAATACTACTTTGCCCCAAAAATACTATTCTGTTCCGAAAATACTAAACACAGGGTCCCTACTGTCGGCCCAGTTCCTTCTGTTGGATATTTTATTTCTATCTATCAAATGTTTAAATTATTGCGATTGCAGACAAACATATGCAGTGTTATTGCATTTGACCGCTTTTAATAATTTTATTTACACTTTGTTGCACTTTGTGTCCCTTTCAGTATCATTTTTTATGTAACTCGGTTTTTTGGGGCGCGAGCTGTGCGGATTGTTGTCAAGGACGATTGAGCAACCCCTAATTGCTGCCCACTTGAGAGCAACTTCAGCTCGACGTGACGCAGCTCAGCTGCACTTATCTCGGTTAAGCCATCAGCTGGTTGAGTTCTCAGCGACAGAGAGTACTCAACCGACTATATACTATCTAACAGAGCAAATCTGCAAATAGTTACTGTCCTTGTGTGCGGCCTTATATGACAGGGCTAATTCCGAGTTTATCTCGGCATCGAAATTAGCCAGTTTGGCAAAAGGAAAGAGGAAAAAGAAAGGCCAGAGAAAACCGCATTCTCTATCAAGCTCAATTTTTTGTTGCTGTCTATTCCCATTTTTGACTCTTGAATGTTTCGGTTGGCTTTGGGGTTTTATATGGGCAATTTGAGAGTTCTTTTTTAAAGATTCTGTTATCTCCACTTTATGTTTATTGTCATCGTTTTGCTAACTTGAAATCACTTTGATTGCTCAGTTCCCATTGAATTTTGTTTTTTGTTTGCTATTTATTGATACAAGCATTTATCTCGGCTTGTATTTGGTGTGACTTCTCTTTTCTTAGCTTTATATTCGGTGCCTTGTGGTGAACTTGCTAATTATCTTGATATTTCTTTTGTATACCCTAACCAAAGCTACATTTAAATTGCGACAATCTATGTAACAAATTGCTGGATATGTCTTACAGTAATTTCATTTACTCTGTAAATATTTTAAATATAAACATGTATATAATAAAGATTTTATTTAAAGTCTTTGGAGTATTTATATTCGATAGAGTATTGTTAAATTCGTATTATTACATATTCAGTCATGATAAACAACACTTTATATGGCTGTTATTCAATTGTTGAATGCTGCTTACTGCATTTAAAGTTTCCGATCATTGTCAAATCGAATTATATTCATCATACAACGATCACAGTTAGCATTGCCAATTACCACATTTTCTTCTCTTTCTTTCGATACAATTTGACTTAACTTTGCTCCACGGACAACGATAATTTGGCATTGTGGTAGCAATTGTTACCATGGCTCCATTTATTTAACGAATTTCCAAATCAATTTCGAATTCAATTTCATTGACAGTTGTAAAAGGTATAGTAGCCATAAAAGCCATAGTAATAAAATAATAGTTAATTACTATGGTATAACGGGTTTCGTTTTGAAATAACTAAATGATATTTATAAGAGTTTCCCGATAGCAAGGATACTGATTTTTGGCCAGATATCATGGCTTTCATATACATGGGATTGACTCTTGGTTTTAGGGCCGAACGAGACCTTCTGAAAATATAACATATGTATCTTAAGGGGTACCATCGTAATATTACGTCGTCTTTTGCTTCTTTCAAACACATTTTTTTAGACCCTGTGTTCAAAAAACACCGAATGGTCTTTTACCTTTGTGGAAAGTGGATTAATACTGATATGATTGATTTCAAAATTTCGAAACGACACAACACGCGCAATTTCTGAGCTAAAAACTTGTGCTTTGGGACACACATTCAGAATTTTACTATACACCTACTTTCATTCAAATGTTCGATACCTAACCTTAATTCCCCACTGGCTTACAATGCGCAGTTTCGAAGCTAGAGTATTTTGTTTTGCCGTGTATATTCGAAATTTCATTTTACACCTCCTTTTTTAATCGATAATCGATATCGATATTTTCTATAGAAAATACTGTACTGCACCGAAAAACTATACCACGCCGAACATACCAAACTGCCCAACAAATACTATACCGCCCCAAAAATAATATTCTGTATCGAAAATAGTAAACACTGAGTCCCTATTGGTCCCTATATTGGATATTCTTATTTATCTCATTGAAGAGTTGTAGTTGTAGTTGTTGTGTTACTAAATTCTCTAACTTATAAAATTTATAAATTAATTAGAACATTTTCAGTGTGTTATATCATTATTATACAAAATGCTTACAAGGGCATTCCAAGTTCATTCAGCTTTCTTCTGTATATGTAGCTGTAAAAATTCCATTCGATTGCATTTTGGAAATATGTTCTCACAAAAGAGAGAAAAAAAGGCTAGGGCTTGAGCATACAATCCTGGACTTGGGCTTAGAGTTCAAGGGCTCAAGTGCGCCCACTTAACGGGATTCGAGAGTACAATGGAAATGTTTTGCGCCGCTTTTCCCACTATCTCACCCCGTGCCGCCTTCATCGTCTCTATCAGCTTCATCACCAGCATCGTCGAGTACTCGACCAAAAATCGCGAAACCATTAGAGCGTGTTTAATGTTATTTATTCATTAGGTTTAAGTGTGCGCGAAAAATAACAATTACAAATACAAAAGCAACAAAAAATGAAAACGTTTTTTCTATTTTTTGTGTACGGCTCAGATTTCTCGTAACAAAAAAAATATATATATAAATGAAACGATAATTGAGTGGCAGCGTCGACGCTATCAAAATACCAAGTAGATTTCATAAGGGACTAGCATATTTTCTTTTTTATTCGCGATTTTCAGCAGCTGTTGTGGGACGTGGAAATGTACAGGAAGTATGCTAGAGCTCAGGAGGAGTATACACTCAGTTGAACGCGGCACAGCTGTGTTATCCTTAAATAGATAATATTGGATTGATCCTATTGTTTAGGTGGGTCTCACAATCGGCCAATGAATAAAACTTTGTAGAACTAGAAGTGCTTAAAAAATACACAAAATGCAATCAAATTTTCTAGTCGAAACAAATAATAAAATCAAACTTTGTTAATTTTAAAATAAGTTAATAAAAGTTTTCTTAGGAGAGATCGGGATCGAACAGTCCAGAATACCCACTCTAAATCTCCTTCACATCTTACGATTCGTTACGATCCAGGAATTGGGGCTGTGGGATGTGCTGCAGCACAGGAAGGGGCACAATAGGCCTCTTCCCAGCAGGCCGCAGTTCCGAACTTCCCCCATAACTAATAATATAATAAATATGTATTTTATGGTTAAAGTCCCTAAGGTTTATCGTTAATAGCGTATTAGTTAAATTAGACATATTTCTAATTGAAACTGTAGGATTTTTTGAATCCTGTGCAGTTTTTGGGTTTAAAAAATACTTCTATCGAATGGATATTCTTAAGAATAAGAAACTAAAATTTATATTGTATTTTATGCATCTCTTTATTTAAATTTTTCATATTATACCATTAAAAATTAATTAAATTTCAACTATTACTCCTAGTCCTAGTTCGACACATTATGATTATGTGCAGGTGTGGCTTTGCTAATGCGTACACATGTCTAAATACATATGTAAATAACCATAAAGGAAGGAAGCACATGCTAAACAGAAAGGGAACTTGCTTTGAGAATTATACGCTCAGAGAAGCACAAAAAGACGACAAAAATGAAGCTAAGGTGGATAGAAGACTGCGCATGAGTGAGATGGGGAGTAGGAGAACAGGAGGAGAGTAGAATCAGTCATCCAACTAGCGAGAGTTGCAGCACTTGTGGGTCTTTCATTTAATTAGCCACAGCTGACAGCTAAAATGAAGCAGCAACAAGGTGTGCTTCCCTCTCACTTGCACACACACAGATACTCACACATACACACACATGGAAGTTACAGGTTGTATGTGTGTGTGTGTGTGAGTGTGTACTTGAAATGAAGTCAAACTTTGAGATTGAAATTGTGAAGAGTTGACTTTTTATACAGAGTCGAATCTGAAGTTGCAGGCACTCGACATGGCGTGCCGCCAGCTGTTGTTGCTCAGAATGGCAGCCATGCCCTAAATCAGGGCCGGAACGGGCCGAACCGAGCCACTTGACGCTGCTTCAATGGCTACAAAATGCAATACATTACAATACATACAGTGTACTCTATAATGACATTTCACTTTGCATATACAATATAAATTGCGAGCGGGCATTTAGCGCTGCTTCAACATACTGCGAAATGTACTCGAAACAATTTCGAGTGATTCAAAAAAAAATATGGAAAAAATGAGTCAAAATGAAATAAATTTACGTATGCACGTATGTGTGCATATGAATCTGTTCTTTTTTTTTTTTTTTTTGTTGCTATAAATCAAAATTCTATGAAATCTGTACAGTTCAGTCAAGCATTAAAAATTAATTATAAAACTTCTCTCTCTCATTCTTTCTCATATTTCTCTCGCACTCTTTTTCTCTCTCTAGTTTTGGATGTTGCTATGATTTATTGCGTAGGGTAGTCTCAGTCGTAAAATTGAGTTATGTAAGGAACCGCAGTGGTTCTTTGGGATAATGATAACAATAACAACAAGGAATACATCCTGTAAAATTCCTTCTCTCATTCTCAACCGACTCCAAATGTTTGCCAAACAAAGCGTAAATTATGAAAATTATGATTTGTCTCTCCTGGTATAGATCTGATATATATGTACATATCTCTAGCATAAAATATTTGTGTAGTAGCGTCAAGATCTCGGGAAGTATGAACCTCGTATGAACCTCTTTTTCTATGCAACTCGATTTTCTACCAATGACATCTTTATTAGTTTCCACAACGATGAGCCTACACTCAAATACAATGGAAAGTGTCACAAAAATTTATAATGAATTATGATTAATTGCTTGAGAATGGCATATCAATACTATGGCAGCAACAGCCTCTAACGATGGGCTCACCAACAGCCCGAAGACAACCAAAATTATAAACTTCATGTTAAAATATATTAAAGTTCGATTTGATCTATATTTTTATACATTACATATTATTTTCATAATATTTGTAGATCTAAACGAAAGGATCATTAGTATTGCATAAAATTAATATCTGGAAAACCTCTATTAATTGTACTAAGGTTCCATTTTTGATGATTGCCGCGTCCAGTAGCTAAAATATGATAATGTAAACGTGCGTACGCACTGATATAGTCCCATATACGGAATATATCTTTTTATAGACGGTTAAACACGGTTTTTTTTTGGCTTGAATGGCGGTTAGTCTTTTGACATGGCTAATAGCATTTGAAAGCGCGTTAGAGCCGTCGAATCGTGTTTTGGATTTTGACATTAATTGTTTAGATTCTTAGGGTCACCCAATTCAAATCCATTTCAAATCGAGTCTACAACAATTGCGTCAAATTAAAAAATCACAAGCCGACCAAGTGCCTTGTCCGGATCTTAAATTGGAGCTGGAGTTGGGTCTGGGTCTCTGAAGTGGCACGTGCTTTTGTTGTTGTCATTGAGGTGACTGTGACGGTGATGGTGACGGTGATGGTGATGGTGACGGTGAAACCGTTGCTCGCCGTTTGTCTCCATACGCCATTGGCATTTGTCTCATTTGTCTCATTGGAGAGAAAGGTGGGCTTTTCAAATACCCAGCGATATAGATACCTCTGACAATGGATATGGGTGCCAGAGATTGATTGTGCGACGCCATTTTGCAGTACCAAATTTCAAAAATTCAACTATGTAGCCTTAACTTGGACCTATTCACATCAGAAATAAGCTTAGAGAGCGATATGTAAATGCACTGATTGTTTAGCTAAGATTAGGCAAAGACCTACATATTGTAAGCTTTTGAAGACTACTATCTAAAACTTTCATACAGTTTTATACAATTGTTTATTGTGCAACAAATTGTTATGAAAAGTCGGCAGTTTAATTAAGTTGCTGTTTTTACAACAATACCGATATAAATCGACCATATTAATATTACGTTTCTTTTTTTTTTAGAACTGAAACGACCATTTTATAGATCTATTTAAATATGCTTATAGAAAATGTTCAACTTTCAATAGTATTACAACTCTTCCGCCTTCAACTTATTTTTAGTTTTCAGCCATTTGAATGATGTATAGTACGTACAGAATAGTTCTCCATCTTAATCTTCGATTCGAAAAAGCAGGCTTCTCCTTGAGCATCTCACAATAATGAAATAGTAATTAACACAAATCACAAATTATAACAACTCCCAGCGCCATTCCCTATCTGTTGTTACTTGCCTTTCTTGTTTGTTGCTTTTCATCCTTTTGCATAGCTTTTGTTATTTTCTTGTGATATGGAAATGGTCATTTATCATAGGAACTATGACGTGCCCATTTGCTACGCGCTAAAACTGAAAACACAACGGAAGTGGACAAAAGTGACCATCCAGGTCTGCTCATGTATTAGATATATGATATATTTAACGTCATTTTCAAGCTACCAGTTCGGTCCTCAGTCCGCAGCCCGCGGTCCTCAATGGTGCGCAGAGGAGTGTCTTCTCTTCAAAGTATTTGCAACAAATTTGACCGCAGTTGCCGCACATTTGAACCCAAATTACTTGAGATAAATGCGTACTTAATTTGCAAGACTTTGAGTGGTGGTATCAAAATAATAATCAATGTTCCATTATCCTTTCAACATAGTGTTCATTGCGTGAAGATTATAAGCAACACGTATCGTCTCACCCATGCCTCTGTGCCTTCTGCGCCCCATGCAAATTCCAGTTGAACCCGTTTGCCATCTAAACTCTTTCCCCCTATGCGAAAACTATTGTCTTCACTGTTCACAGTACCTTACCTTGGCTCTGTCTGCGGCCGCCCCGAGGCAGAGCGAAAATTTGGACAAGTTACGTGTTTGCCAAAGTTAAATAGCTGCTGCTTTTGGGTGCAAAGGTTAAACAAGGATTTGCCATGTTTTTCTAGACATGTGAAAAGCGCCTCAGAGACTTATGGCAGCGCTAGAAACGAGTCTTTTAAGAACTCATAAGACCAATTAAATACCCTGTAAAACAACCAAAGAGAGACGTTTAGGAGTGTCCATTACTTAAGCGGCGAGAATTTTGTATCTTTAGGTTTGATTCGATTAACAAGATTATGTTTAAAATATTAATTTAGTATTATGGTTGGAGCTTAAATTAATAATTTTGTGAAAATAATACAAATTAAATAAATATTTAATAAATTATAGATATTAGCTAAAAATTAATTTGTAGTATTTAAATATTTACATGCTTTCTTAAGGATATATTCAAATGAAGGGTATTTGTACTTATTATAATTTAAATATTAATTAAAGACCTTTTTAATCACGTTATATCAGTACTACATTTTAAATACAATTTTCTGAAATAAAGTAAATGAATCTCAACTTTCATTAAGTGGATCTTCTGGAAAGTGTATTCAATTTTTTCGTACGCTTGTTTAAAAAATCTTTTACTTATCTTAAACATAGAGGATACATGAGTGGGATAATAGTGATTTTATGAATCTACAAAATTTCAAATGCCTTATGCAAATGAAATTGGATTCATTTAAAATACCAAAGAGAGGCAAAAGACAGGTAGGCGTCATCATCAACATAATCATCATCGACAATATTTTTAAAGTTTTCTTATATACTTCGATTTGCATTGAATCACGTGGAGAGGAGCACAAAGACGGCGACATTAAAACAAAAGTAAATCACGGCTTAGCGTCAAAGATGTTAATTTTATGGGACCTACAGCTACCTTTTTCGGGGCTACTTGGACCGGCTCTCTCACTCGCATTTCAAATTTATGCAACAAAACTGTCAAAAAGGGGGCGCGCCACAATAATAAAGCCTAAAACATAAAAAAAAGAATCGAATCGAATCGAATCAAATCGAAATCGAATCGAAATAACGTTCGATTTTGTTTCCATGTGGAGCGTGTGACACGTAACGTTCAGGGACCACTACTGTCCATTGACAACGTCGATCCCATCCCCGATGATCTCCAATGTAAACTGATCCCGCATCAATGTTGCGCGCCTTTTGTTGTATCGGAAAAAAAAAACATAGAAACAGTGGAAAAAACGGATTTCGTAAACAAAACCAAAACCAATGGTCAACAATATTTTGTTAAAAGACAGCCATCATTAGCATGGTTTCAATCAGTTTATTGATCATCGGACTACCAGCATTTGATGGTCTCTAATCATAGTGTGAAATAATCAAATGCGATAAAATAGATCTGCAATTTCCAAAGCAGATCGGGGTTGCTAATGATGTTAGCTAATTAATACTAATGATAGTATTCAATTCTATATCTTTTAATGCAATTTGGAATATTCTGTGAAAGAACACGACACATGTACATCATCAGTCGGATATCACAACTATTTACCTACAACATTCTTTTTTTCCATTTAGTACATCATGTTAGATGGTCTTCCTTTAAATGGACTCCCATTAAATTCAAATTGTTATAACTTTTCCCATTTGAGAACCGCGGAAATTGTACACATTAACGCGGTGCCCAATTAAAATATTGCGCCATGGTTTTCAATATGTAAACATTTTAATTCACATAGGGAAATTCAGTCTTTTTAAAGTCAACGACGGTGTATAGATGAAATATATTCATAATCAAACCATTCTGAGAGATTTGGAGCAATTAAAAGCAAAAAATCCGTATAGATACAGGGCAGGAGAGATAGAATTTAGGAACAGTGGGAGTCTATAAAAACTCATATGTTAGGAGAATTAACGGGTATGTCTGTTGGGGGCTGTTGCTGTAATTAATTTACGCCACTTGAGTTTTCAGGGGATAACCAAACAAAGGAGCAGGCGCTAGATGGCGGAAACCAAGTAACGGAAACGGAAATGCCAAAGCATGTGGAAACACTCGCCAATGTGTTCTGCTATTGCAAACAGGATACCTAATACTGAGTCTGAGTAATTAAAACCTACATACAACTAGCTGAAGCGTCGGCTAGCAATAGCTTTAGAATCAGCTCTACGGTATGGAGCACATATGTATAAGGTATATATGTTTAGCATACAGGTGCTCGGGGTGGTAGAATTTCCGCGCCACTAGTTATGCTAATTGAATAATTGCCAGGTGGACGACCGAGAGTATCTATACATTTGCATACTGCTGCAAGAAGATTGCTTTAAGCAGAGAAACTATGGATCTACAAACCATCTGGGTAGATTGTTTTGACGAGTATTTGCCACTAAATGCGTCTTAGAGACCCATTGTCTGATGAGTTAAGAACAATAGCCACAAGTAGTAGAAAGGACCTCCCAGTATGACTTCGATGCGTCTGCGTTGACAATGCGACATTTGAACATAATTGTTTTGCGGCTACATTCAACAGACAATTTTTTGTTCTTCTACTAAAGGAAAATGACAATAATTCAATGCGCAATTGCCTTTTTTCCATAATGCTTACTGTCTACTGTCGGTGGGCCTTTGAAGCATTGCTCAATTGTCCAAGGTTGAAAATTTGCATTTTTCGTTCTAGTTTGAGTTTCATTTTCAATTTTTAGTTTGTGTTTTGCTTTTATACGAATTACTTTTCAGAACTGTTGAAAAGACCCACCACAAGGCATTACCGTTGAAGTTGAAGAGAAGGCTATAAAAAAACCTGCAGTCGAGAGTTTGGGTAATAAAAGAGGAACTGCGAGCCCTGTACAGTGAACAGTGAACAGGAAACAAGGTACACAGCAGAGAGCAGGGAACAGAGAGCAGTGAGTACAGGGAAGGGTGAAATCGTGTAGATCGTCTAGATCGTTTAGAATCGCGTGCCTTCAAGCAATATTTACATATTTGCGTTGAGCTCGATGTAAGATCTGTAGTCAACCTCACACCTCCTTCATACGACTGGACCGTGATTTATAACGTTTGTAAAAATATGACAGACTTGTCATATAAATTTTCATATTGTTAGCATACCAAAGAGGGCTCTGAAGCCCTTTGTTCTTATTCTGCTTCAGTTCCAGCCACCAATGGCTTAAGTCTCAGCAGCTTTTCCCCAGTTGCCTTAGTACGTGCTGTTACCCAAATGATTTTATGGCTTTCAAGTGCCAACACTTAAAAGTCACATAAAAATATTTTAAATTTTTGCCTCAGCTCTGTTCTTCAAGAAGTCACTTTTTTCCAAATGATTAGAGAAGTCTCTTTATTACCTCTGGTTCTGTGTATACAAGCATATGTTTAAAACTGAACTTGGACTGACTGCACTGCCTCAGAGTAATCATTTGCACTATTGTATTTTAATCAAAAAACTTGTTTTTAGCCACAACTCTTCCCCATGCGTCGTTGTTATATTGCAAACGATCTCCCAAACAGGCATTTAGTAATAAGTACTCGCCCTCTAATCATTTTTTACACTTTTCTAAATGTTTTTCCACTAATATCAAAACGTGAACATCTCCAGAACCACTCTCAAGGTACTTCTATTCGTGGCGTATCCATTAATTTGGTATATGGAAATGAATAGAAATCAGCGAAACATATATGGATTTGGTTAAGAATTTCTGTATGCAATGAATAATTTAAAATGTTTCATATACTTTAACTTTAAATATCTACAAAACCAAAAAAAAATTATCTCTTATATTGGAATCATTAAAATGCACCCTAAAAAATTTATTATTTCAAGATAATCAATCTATATTTTGCATCGATTATCGATCTCAATAAGAAATGCTATCTTATAATTGTCTGTGACCATCAGCATCCAATTGGAATAACTATTTTTATATAAAAAAATAGGTATTTCCTTGAAATATATTGTATTACCATTATAAATATTATATTCTATGGAGAGGTACTTTAACACCTCGTGGAGGATATTCACGAGAGTTGAGGCAAGGATTTATACACAAGAGGGAGTTACTTACTTTATGACGAAACTTATACACACCACCTAGTTTAAGTAGAAGGTGCGCACGAGGCTAGGGGTAGGCTATAAATTCAGGCCTCACACTCTCCCAGGCAGGGTCTCTAAGAAATCAGCAGTCAATGCTTCATGTAGGAGTGATTACTAGGCGTATTTGTGACCTAAAGTTATTAGACATTGTGTTGAGGTTAGTTCCTTTCGCTCACTACCTTTTTCAGAATGATCGTAAAGCACTTTAGTTAAGTAGAAACATATTCGGGTTTGGTTGGGTATTTCCGGGCCAAGGACGCGTGTCCTGCATCAAAAGCTAAGTGTACTGTATTCATCATTGTTGAGACTAATACTAATGCCTTTCGGTCATTTTTCGGCCCTGTTTGGCCTTATTAGTGGGTTTATTAAGTACAGGAAATTCCGAAATATAACCCGAGACTTCTGAGGAACTAGCCATCAAAGAGGCCCGGCGACCCCTAGTGCGATTAGCGTCTGTCCCTGCTGATTTCTTGTGAAAATTCACTTGAAATTTCACACTTTAATGCTAATATGACTGCTGTTCGATAAATGTACGCTTGCGCATTGCTCTGTCTATCGATAACACAGCAGGGCAATTAGATACCGTGTATTTGTAATCTTTGCACCTTTGTCCCTTACCCAATCACGGATCATATTAGACAATTCAAGAACACAATGGTTATAACGCAACACAAAAACATTAGGAAACAATTGAAATTGTTGAAATATAAATCCGCTGCCCCTGCCCATGCCCCTGGCCGTGTCCCTGACCCATCCATTGCACCTACCCACCCCACCGCCCTACATCCTTGTATCTATATATCCTGCGTAATATGTGCCGCTTCCACCTTTGTTGTTGAATGGGTGTTTGTGCATGTGTCGTCGTTGTAGCTGTTGTTGTTTTGTATCCATTCAGAATCACACAGTCAGCGTCATGGCTTTGTTCGCGCTTTATATCCGTGGGCATTATTACGTCTGATGTTTTAAGAAAAAAGATTGTCGGCGGAATGGAATGGGAAGAGGAATAGAGGACTAGAGTTTGATCTGAATTACCTACAATGGGCATCAAAATTATATATATTTTATTTGAAGCACCTAACAGCGAATAAATGCGCATTATGACAGCATTAATAGAACTCTCGAAACTAGGTAAAACCTGGGCATTACTGTACCTTCCGTAACTCTCATCTTTTTATAATTTTTTCTCTCTCTCTCTCTCTCGATGTCCATGTGTCTCTTTTTCTATCTCCCTGTTGCGCTCTCTTTTGTGCTGACATGCTGTTATGAATGTTGATCTAATCTGACATTTGGACATGAGAGGGAGATGCACCGCTGCACAGATTTTCCAATAAACAAATTTGTTGCAGGACGAAATAGAACTGCACATATAGTGTTACCTACACATAGATACAGATACAGATAGACACAGACACGGATACTTTCTGCGGCAGAGATTAGCGTTTTACGCTCGTTTGAATTTTTATTATACTAAGCTCAGGATTTACATTTTTTTCACATTGTACTGGCTCAAGAGGGGTTGATTGTTTTCCCTACCAGAGCCATGGGGTAGTAGCAGGGTGTAAACTCCAGGACAACGCCATAGTTGTCAACCATCTAACTGTGACGTTATAAAACTGTTAAGCATGTTCTAAAATCTAAAACTGAATACATATTGAAATAGCCAAAGTAACCAAAGTAACCATAGTATCAGAATGCCGATAGTAGGGTATCGGTTTGTCCTAGCCAGACAATATGTCGCCGCGACTGGCACTTGAGGGACCGAGGCAGTGACAGTGTACATATTAAAGCATAAGCATCTATTTAAAGGAAAAATAGATTACTACAATGAATGAAACGAATCGAAACTAAATGAAATTTCAGAATGATCTTCAATTCAATACTAATCTAGCAGAAACAGACTGCACGGCGACTGAGCCATGAGCCATTGTTCATGCCAGACATGCTGGCGACCCTGTTTGGAAGCAGGCGGCAGACAGACGACAGCAGTCAGCAGGTAGAATCTGTCTGAAAAGGAAGTCCATTTGCGCTCTCATTCAGTGTTTCTCACTTTTGAGCCTGGTCATTGTCCAAACTATAGTTTATGGGTTTTGTGCGTAGACGATCCACAGACGATCCAGTTCTATTGTTGGCCACGCTTTTCGTAGAACAGTGTGTGACAAAACAGTAGAACAACAGCACAGAGTAACATTGGAAAACAAGAAAACACAAAGAAAAATAACAAGGAAGTAGAGAAGAGAAGAGTCGAGGCATAACTGCAATAAGAGAAGAATGCTCTTTGAGAGACGACAACGACAACGACTTCTCCTTTGACTGCGCCCCAAATTCACAAAATGCATTTTATTTCCCTCATTCTGTTCTTCAATTCATTCTATTTTTCCCTTCTTTTGGCCTTTTTGACCATTTTCTATATCTATTATTTTATTCAGTTGGCTTTTATATTTAATGTGTTGTCTGCTTACTAATGTGGAAATGCCTCTCAAAATTGGAGTGTCATTTGGCTTGATAGCTAGTAATAGAGGGTGGGCAGATCACCTTTAAAGAGGAATTGTGTCTTTAGGGTGTAGGTATAATGAATTTCATATAAATGAGTGTATGGAACCAGTTTCTAATAAAATTATGAATTATACTCGCAGCTGAACCTTAAGAGTGGAAAGTGTATTAAAACTGATTCAATTGAAATCCAAAATCGAAATATCGAATATTAATATAACTTTAAAGGTATTCGAATGGATACTATTGTATAATGCTCTTAAATCAGTTATTGCTTAAATAACAGATAGATTTTGGCTGTGGGGACCTTGTAATACTTTCGATACAAAATAGTACATTTAAGGCAGTATAGTATTGTCTGAGTTATCGATAATTGATTTCTATAATCAATATCGATAATCGATATTTTTTATTAGTAATTCATATCGATCATTAAAAAATAAGTTGGTAATCTAAATATGTGTCAGAGGAGGACGTTCTACCTATAAATTCACGCCTTGCACGCCGATTTATAATTACAGGGTATCCAACAGTGGGGGATTGGTTTCTAACACTTGATTACGACAGTAGGATGTGCGTATATGTACCAAAAGGGTACCCGAAATATAAAACAAACACCTATCATCGTGCCAAATATGAGTACTATGGCTCTAAGAGTTTCCTAAATCTACGTTTTTGTATAAACCGACATACGGATAGATGAACAGTCGACTCGACTTCTCAGCCTGATAATGCATTTATATTCTTTATTTGATCTAAACCACCCACTTTTACCTGTTGCGCACAAACAGACATTGCATTAAGTTAATCCATACTGCTCTGTTTTTTAAACACGGTCCAAAAATAACAATTTCAATAATCCAATATTATTAATGATTTCCTTTTGATACTTAAAGATTTTCTATAAACAACAATAGCACCCTTATGTGCATTACAATAAATATTCGTACGATTATACATACCCTATAATACTATACAGAAATACCCACATTTATGTAGGAATGTATCTCCATGTACAGATATATATCAACTACGCTTTACTGCACCCACGTGAACGATGACGCCGACGCGCCAGACAGTATGTCGCCTATAGTGCTCTGATCTTAGAGGGTGACAAGGAAAGAGGGAGAGGGAATTAGAGGGAGATGGACACATTCTGAAGTAGCTGCCCAAAGAGAAGAACACGCACAAAGAGAGCGGGACAAAAGTAAATACACGAGACTAAAAGAAAGAATAGCAAATAAAAATACAGAGGAAGATCACTAACAAAAAATATGGAAAATGGGGAAGAGAGGAAGAATCAAAAACAATGGCCTCCTGTGCAGTGATACGATGGTAAGTAATCAGTGACTCAGGCACAAAAATAATAAACGATTCTCTGCTCATACTACAGCATAACCTATGCCCGTGCCTGTGTCAGTGTCCATAGCCCAAAGCATTTGACTTTTGTGATGCGTTTCACTTTATTTTCATTTGTTTTGGGAATTTCCCAAATAAAAGGTAGTTAGAGCCAGACAATACCAACAAAAACAGGTAGATCTGAATACCTTTCATGGTACAGTCGATTCCAACCTAGCCTCAGGATGACGTTGACAACGAGGATGACAATCGTTAAAGACAAACACCTGTGATCTGTGATCGGAGTACTACATTGAGTGTACCAAAAGGAGAACTGTGAGGAGAACGGTGATTCCCAGGGTTCCCTCAGCACAACCGCACAGCTGGTGCACCCAAACTCAAATGTAAAACAAAAGCACCAAGCAAAATAAAAACAACAGGAAGGAGTAAGTAAGTTTAAGCCTAAGCCGGCTTTAACTGATCTGGCAAACGGGACTCAGCCAGTTAGTTATGGCCAGATTTAAATGACCGCAGCTCAACGGCGATTTGTATAATTGAAAGCCGCATGCAAATTGTGGGAATTTATCTACCTTCTACGTGATGTACACAGATATAAATATTCATAAGGTAAGGCGCGGGTGAACTTATTATTTGATTGAATTCATTAAGTATGAGTACGTTTGCGTATATTATTTTTAAAACAATATTCTAAAAACACCACAGAGTATATCAACATTGTGTAAAGTTTTGTCTTTTATACACAGAAGGACGTATGACAGATCTTTTAAATAATGCTTATATAGAAATCAGATGTTTCCGATACCTGTCCCCAATTCCCAAGAATATTTTCAAATCGACATAACATGTTTAATTATGGAGCCAGGACGTTGGTTTTCAACACATGGATGCAGAAGTTTATTACTCACCTACCTTAGTTATCGAATACCGATTATTGATAACGGATTTTTTAGACCCTGTGTTTAAAAAACACAAAAGGGTCTGTTAACTTTGTGCAAAGTCGATTTGTGTGTAACAGGCAGAAGG
>JBANCZ010002363.1:0-16104 GCA_037040025.1 Sphaerogastrella javana | reverse complement strand
GCTATCGACTGACCTCCACAATTTTTTCGACCAAAAAAAAGTTGAATCAATACAGCAAAATAATATAATCAAAAAAAATTCATCAATTCCAAATTGTTTAGCTTAAATTGAAATAAAAGAGCAGCTATGGTGATTCCCAAAGAGGTGCTCAGCGACTACAAGGAGCTGTTCGAAAAGGCCAACAAACTGGTCGAAGAGGAGAGCCGCTCCGATCCACCCACAGACCCATATCGATCCCACTACAAGGCCCGCGATGTGCTGCTCGATTTAAAAAAGCAGCTCGACGATCAATTGATCTCGGTGCTGGCGGATGAAGATGATGGCAGCACTGATGAGCTGTGCTACAAGTCAATGCTCAGTTTTGCATGTCGTGATCTTGGACGCATATACATCTACACCGAGGAGTCGTCGGATGGCGAAAAACTACTGAGACGCTGCTTGGAGATATGCGAACCACATAAACATACACGACAGTGCATCGTACCCTATATGGGTGCTGTCAATGAGCTGAGCATTATGCTAGGCTCCAGGCAAGAGTATAAAGCAGCGGCCGATATGCTGCTCGAATCTGAGAAACTCTATGATGATTTTAAAGCGAGTGATCAAACCGCACTAACCATTGCCGATCTATACATTCCACCCGATGAACTTAAGGCACCAGAAGGTCCAAAGGAGCTGGAAAATCTCTATACGCTATGCTGTTTCTACCTAGCACAGATGTATGGACATATTGGTGAGCCGGACAAATCGGCGGAATGCTGTCTGCGCACACTCATACGTCAGATACACTATAAGTCCTATGATGCAATTGATTTTGCCTTGAACACAGCCACATTGTCACAGTATTACATTGGAAAGGAACGTTTCAAGGAAGCAAGACACCATTTGGCAGCTGCTACAGTCATTATGGCCGAGCATGAGTTGACCATGCTCAAACCGGATATGAGTGAGCAGCAGCGTGCAGATTATACCGAAACATTCGAACATCGCTATGCGGATGTGGCACGATGTTGGGCCAAGTATGGCCTGTATTTGCTGAACGTATCCAAGGAGCGGCTGCTGAATGACGAGGATGAGCAGACTGAGGAACAGAAGATAGCGAAAGCCACACATAAGCTTTCAGTGGCTGATGATCAGAATTGTTTCAAGGATCTGGATTTGACGGCCTGCGAGAGTCGTGTCTCTTGCGATTATTGTTTAACCTTTGACGATGCCAAGCTGGTCTTTCACTTTGTCAACGAATGGCTGGATGTGGCCAAGAATTACTACAAGGCCGAAACAGAAGCTACCGAATATGCGAAAATCATGCAGGATTATGCCGAGGCCTATGAACACATCGCATTCTTTGAGGAGAACCCTGAGAATCAGGCCAAAATGCAAAAGCGTCGCGCGAAATATCTCGAAGAACTGCTAGACCTACTTGATCCGGGATTCTATTTAAAAATCTGCCGAGAGTGCTGGTATGTTGCCGGCACAGCACATGCCGCAGTGCTGGATGTGCGCCTAGACAATATAGAGTCGATTCAGTCGCCGACAGCTGACGAAGTGAAGAAGATTAATCAGTGCTGTATGCGCGCCATCAAACATTTCGAGAGCTTTGTCAAATCCTACCAAGTCACACCCAACAGCGATGAATGGCGCAACAACATGGATGTGGAGGAGCTGCGTCTCATGCTCTACGCTCACTTCCACATCGGCCGACTCTACTACAAGCTGATCAGTGCGAATCCGCAGCAGCAGCTTCAACAACTAAACCAATGCCTCAAATTCTACCAAAAGTTCAGCGAAGGCTGTGAGCAGCACAAGGAGGCCGCAGCCACTCTTCATGGCGAAATTGGTGTGGTGCGTGAGATGCTAGAGCTGCTCCCGCTGAAGATATCCTCAGTGCGGCGTCGCTTGGAGTAAATCGCCCAGTCCAAATTCCCAGTTTTTGCATTTGTTTGACAAGCTTAATGTATATTTGTTACCGCAAAAAAAATTTAAAAAAATAAATTTGATCTAGCTTAGAACGGCAATCCGGTGCTGGACGCAGGTTTCTTACTGGCAATGCGGACAGACAGCGGCGACTGGCAATTGGGTGGCTTGTACTGGCGTCTCTGGAGAAGCTGCTTCTGTATATTTGCGGCCAGCTTGCGCAGCGGCAGTGCTGTTATGTTATCCAATAGATTCTCCTTGGCATGCGCCAGCGTGGAATTGACTAACTCCTCTACATTTATGGCACGCGGATCTGCCATGGGTTCACGCTCCAGCGTATCGACTATCATGCGTAGAGCTTCATCGGATTGAAACTCCTCGAAGGGCAGCACCTCGATCAGCTCCTTAAACATGTGCACGACAATGAACTGTGTGCGATTTACCACCTCACAGATGCCACGCGCACACAGCGACTCCTTGGCGTGCTCAAAGATGCCAGAGATCAACTCCTCCGTATTGACGTCGCTGCGCTCGTATTCGAATACGGATATAACATCATTGAAGAGCTGCTTTAGCTCCTCGCCGCTGATATGTATAAAGTATTTCTTTGGCACAATCGTCTCCAGATGCTCAGTGATGCACTCCGCTATGCGATCCGTGTATTTGCCCTGATAGCTATACGCCGCCTGGCATAGATACGTTGCACATCGCTGCGCGAATTTGCGCACATTTTCTACTGTCGTGTGTTTTCCAAAGAATTGATTGAAGCTCTTCTGCACAATGGTATGCACGCGATCCATGATGAACTCATCCGGCATTGGCGGCAACATATACGCCTCCACATTCAATATGGCCGGACACACTTCTACATCCTGTGGCTCCACGGCTGTCAGATCTGTGGTTGCGGGTTGTATAGGAGCCGGCGGGTGTAAGGGACCCAGTTCATTGATCTGCAGCGGCTTCGCTTTCAGACGCAGCGTACAGATTTCACGCTCCAGGCACTAACAAAGTCATATAAAATAGCTATTTATTTTCTGAAAGCATTTACTTACTTCAATGCGCTGCAAAAGCGCATTCTCTATGCCCTGAAGCTTCTCAATGTCATAGCTAAGATCCAGCACCTGTGGGTTCACCCATTTCTCATAGTTGCGCTCCTGCACACTAAGGAGTTGGTCCAGCATGTTCTTCTGCTCCCGCAAAACCGTTTCTATGTTCACTTTCTCCGTGTGATTTTGGGTTTCCATCACCAGTTGCTCCTCGCAGCGGGAAAGCTCAACCTTTACAGATAATTTAAAATGATAATCATTATGATTTCCGTTGAATTTTAATAGAACACAAAAACTTAAATTGTCCCAGTTGTACATGGCTAATTATGGCTTCCGGAAGAACCACAATAAAACCATTTGTTTGAAACAAACCCTAATAATCTGAATTTGTCTATGGTGTTAGTTCTATATCCTCACTCACCTTTCTTTCCCGCAGCTCCTTTTCGAGCAATCTCATCTCTTCCTCGGCGGTGGTTTCAAGCTCGAACACATAACGTCTGAGCACTTCCTCCTCAAGTTCATCCAGATTGATGATGACACCAAAACGTTTCATTTGCGCCTGCCTGATCTCCTCCTCGAGGCGCGTGATCTCAAATCGCATGAATTTAATGTCACGATTCATGCGACGTAAATGCACAAAGTTGATTCGATGCCAACGTCGTGTCGCCTGCGTTTCTTCAGCAAGTTTCTCGGCACGTCGACGCAAATCAACTAGAATGTCTGCATCAAAGAGTATGGCCTTGGAGACATCACGAAAGTCGTGACCCTCATAGAAATGCTGCAGTTGATCCATGCGTAAAATTACGCTGACCTGCACCTTATTGATCTCGTGTTGTCTGCTGCGCTGCAGAGAGATATTATTGTTAGAAAGTATCAGATTAGTTCGAAAATATAGAAGGAACTCAAAAGATTTTGGACAACATCAAAGAATTGAAATAAATTTAATGATTTCATACCCGAAACTCGAGCAGCGTATTCTTCTCGCGCTGATAGACCTCCTCGTGATACTTCATATTATTCAACATGTCGATAATCTCACGCCGTTTCCGCTCTACATCACGAAGGCTATCGGCTAATGAACGCTCAAGAGCGTGACGCTCGGCACGCATAGTGAAGGTCCATTCGTAGAGCACACGATCCAGGGCAACCGGACAAGTGTTCTCATCCAAACGTATGGTGGTCACGTCCAATGAATCAACGCTGGCTGCATCGGCGCCCTCCTCATCATCGCTGGACGACGATGATGAGGAGGAAGATGATTCCTCCTCATCATCGCCGCGTACACGTTTGGGTGGACGCCACTTCTTCTTAAAGATGCGACGCAAGAAATCATAGAACTTATGACCCTTAATACTGTTCATGAATAGTGTCTGAAGTGTAGCAATTTGCTCATTGATCTTGTCAATATTCTTTCGCAGTTCTTCCATCTGGCGATTTGTGGCATTGATGACCACCTGTAACTCATTGCGTGTGCTCATGGCCGCCTTGGCATTGAAGAGCAACTGTGTTTCGATCTCCTCACTGTCACGCAGTATATAGAGTTCTTGGTTCTGGCTTATCATGAAGGAGCTAAGGAATTCCGAGTCAAGCTTGGTATACAAACGTTTCACATGGAGCTTTTCCAACTGAAGATCAAAAATGCGTATTTCCTCTTCAATTTCATTCACAATATTTCTCTGTTCCACCAACAACAAGCGCAACCAACGATGACGCATCTCATTCATCATAACCGAATCACCATCTGCATCTAGCTCATAGTATGACAGCTCGGATGGCGAAGGCAAGTTCTCTAAGTAGCTAATCAATTCATCCGTTGGCAGCGAGCTCTTCACTTTCGCTATTTCCATTGCTTTGAATTTGGTGACCTCCTGCACATCGGGTGCGTCCATAAGGGCCATATCGTATAGGCTAATGCTTCCAACGGTAAGCTTGGGCTTCATGGACCTAATGACTTCTTCCGCGGTTTGCTCCAAGTAGAGTATATCATCCACATCGGCGCCACATCCAGGCATACAGTGTTCGACAAGATTCAATTCTGGATACTCCATTTCCATGTCCATCTCATTGATTTGCTTCATCGGAATGCGATCGATTTCGGGCAAATAGGCATGTATGCTCTCCAATCGCTTCTTGCGTTTTTGTATGTAGTCCAACAGATCTTTTTTCTGCTCTCGTAATATCATCACACGCTGATTGAATCCATCCACCATGTCGAAATAGCGCTCTCGGCATTCCACAATATCTATATACTTTGCTGTCAGGGTTTCATCCAATTTCGGCTCATAATCCGGATTGATCTTTAGCTTGTAATCACCCAGGTTCTTTTTGGCCTCAGCGATCTTGACATCATCGTCTGGATGATTACGATTCGGATCCGGTTTCTGTCGCTCCAGTCTATCCCAATCAAAAATGCGACGCACCTCGTACAACTGTCGATTGCGATAACGGGTTAGCAGACGCATCATCTTTCTACTAAATTTCGGTGTTATGGTTTGCGGATCACGGCCAAAGAAGAATCCTTCTGGTCCAGGCTCACCAATAGACCCCTCCTTGACGTCAGATTCAATAACATCAGTTAATCTATAGATTTGTATTATTAAGATTAGTTCGAAGTTTATAATATATAATATAAATTAAAAATAAAATAAATTCTAACAAATAAGAAATTAATTAAAAACACAATAAAAGAAGATTCAATATTATAAAGTCAACATATAAAATTAAATGTATGTATAAAAAATTGTGCCAATATTATGCTTAATCCAATGATAGTAATATTGCACTGAAACTAAAGGCTCTTACACTTCCGGTTGCTCTGGCACTGGTTCCTCAATAAAGCTGCTCCTTGTGTTAATTATAAATAAAAATAAATATATTATATTATTATGATATAAGTATCGCATGATATCGACATACGAACACCATTATTTAAATACATTTCTTCAATTAAAACAAACAAATCTATTGTTTTTGAATACCTATATGGTATATAAAAGTAGGTATAAAAATTAAGCACTCACCGCATATCAAGTTGTTGTTTAAGCCTCTGCTCTATATCTTTCTTGATCTGTTCAAAATCCTCCCCTAAAGTCTCTAGACGAAATGTAGCCAAGGGCTCTATATTCTCACTAAGATGAATAGATATAAGAAAATTTCTATAATACTATTATAATGTATATAAAACTCACCAAAGTGGTGCTACAGCAAAGGGCACATGATCCAATTTTTTAAGAAAATGATTGAAAAGCTTCTTATGGCCCACCTGTGCGAATTCCAAATCATAGGCCAGATCCTCACGCACATCATCCAGTTCCGCTTGAAGCTCATCGCGAATTTGTCTTGTTATTCGCGGATCTAGCAGTAGATCCTTATCTTCCACACGCAAACCCGGTGGCAGTTCTTCATTTTTCTTTATTATATCAAAATAAACGCTCTGGAGGGCACCAATCTTAGCCAGAACATCACGATCGTGTGCCTCGGCTGCCTCTTGCTGTCGCTTTAGCTCCGCATTTATCTTCTCCTGCTCCAGCGAAGGCGTCTCTGGATCTACAATGTCTTCGACAGGCGGTCTGCTGGGCATGGCTGGCAGCACGGTTCGCAACTCCCCCACAATGAATTTGGGACCGTTCCACTTGTACAAGAACACATTGCCATCGTAGCCAATGCTAACCATATGCTCGCCATTGTAGCTGCTGATTAGAGCTGGTATGGTGCCCTTAATAGCATCATGCATGGGGTAGAGTCGGTAATCCCTGAGATCCGTAAAATTGTTCACTTTGTAACGGTTGATGCGCAGGCTGCCATTCATTAAACCGAAGACTATGTAATCCTCACTGTATACATATCCAAAGATATTTAAAATTTTAATTGAATATCATTGAGCATTATAAACCAATTATGATTTACTTACACTATGTAGTAGGAATGTATTTCTATGTCATCCGCATCTGCAATTATGGTACAAATCGTGGGCTCCGGCGCATCAAACTCTAGCTCATAGATATAGCCGGCGTCATAGCCAGCCATGGATACCCAGATGGTATTCCGATTGGTATAGCGCAACCACAGTACGCGATTGGGCTTACTGGGTATGTGCAGTGGTTCCTCCTCTTCCTCTGGCTCAGAGTCAGCCAAAGCGCTCTCCATATCAATTTGCAGGCCAGGATTGGCCTTCTTTAGCTTTTCAATGGCACGCAATTTTCGGTCTCGTTTCTTTTGTTTTCGCTTCTTGATCATTTGCCGACGTAGTTCACGTCGTATGCGGCTCTTAACGGAGACGAACTTGGTGGTGCGCATGCGATTGGGATCGGTGACATTATAGCTCAGATACATCTCCTGCTTTGGTATATTGGTTCGTATGTTGTACTCATAAACCTCACCAGATTTACAGCCAACCAGCACCAGAGTCGGCTCCTCCTGATGCCAATGGAAGCAGTTCGGTATGGCTTTAAACTCGACAAATCCCTGCGGCGTCAGTTTGACTAGACCATCGCGACCAACGCTCATCCCATAGATAAATATGCTCTTATCTGCCGAGCCACTCAACAACAGTGTGCTCTTTCGATTCACCGTAAGCCGGGTGATGGGCGCTGTGTGCGCCTTGATGGCACGTACCAGGTGTATGGTGCCCTTTTCGGGCACGCTGAGATCAAGAAATAGATGTCGCAAGATGCCATCCTTAAATCCAGCAACAAGCTCCATACCCGTGGCGGAGACTTGCGTGTCCAGCCAGAGTATATCGACGCCATTCGCCACAAACTGTTTTTCCAGCACCATACGCTGCTGCTTATAATCATAAATAAATATCTTGCCCGTCTCAGATAAGGCCAACAAGTGATGAGAAATGGATGACATTTGTACAGCCAGCACGCGTCCACCCACGCAAGAGTACAGCTGCTGTGGTGGGCGTGGCAAATCATACGTATTGATATCACAGAACCATATCCCACCGCCGCCATCCTGCGCATAATAACCGAAATCCATATCATCGAAGGGTTTAATCTTTTGCATGGCGCGTATTTCAACATTGGATATCTTAAACTCATAAATGGGATCGATTTCCACAAACAAATCATCCTCGGGCGGATCAGCTAAATCGACAGTTTCCCAGTACCACACACGCACATAGCCGTCCATGCCCACAGTGGTCACCTCGCCATTCTTCATGGTAATGCGTGAGATGGGCTTCTCGTGGCAGGGTTTACGCCCCTTGCGGCATATCTCAAACTTGATGAGACCCGCTTCCCATAGCAACATGTTGCCCCAATCACATCCCGAGATGACATTCTCATCAGGCAGCATATACATCGCATACATATCACTGAAATCCGTTTTGCCAAAGCGACCCAGGTCACCCTTGAGCTTTAAGCCCGTAAACGTATTTGCCATCTTCCAAAACTTGATGTGACTCAGACCCGAGGAGCACAACAGTATGGGATTATGTTCGGAGAAGTGTACGTACAGTATGTTGCTCTGAAAGGATTTGGCACGCAGCACCACTTCCGCAGTCTCCCAGCGCCAAATGGTTATAATAAAGTCAGGGTAACCAGCCTGGGAGGCAAACAGTTCGCCGCTTGAGTTGTAGGTGCCAGCAGTGAAGCAATTCTTAGCCGCACCCGTCAGTTCAACGCGCACCTCATGCGAGGGATACTCATAGATGAACACCGTCGGGGTTGGACCGTTTTCTCCTACGGTGAACAAGTTCTGATACTCAGGACGTTCGTTTTTCTAAATAACATAAAGATCTCTCTTAGAAGGAATGTAAAGATAATCCTCTATAAATTCGTAGCTACCGTAATAAATCCTATGCCACAACCAAAAACCGTCTCTCGAAAGGTCACCTCACGCTTTGAAATGCAAAAATAATGCAGAAAATTGCCGGAAACAAAAATCAACGTGTCATCATCGACCTTAACAAGATTAAAGAGACGTTTACAGTCATAGCCAAAGGAATGTCTGTGAATATATAAACCAATCAGTAAGCGTTAACTTTACAAATACCTTAGTTTAGACCCACTCAAGTTCTATAATATCATTGGGAACGGATACACCTAGTTCTTCAAGAAGGTCCTCCTCCTCTTCGCCCATAGGCTCCAAAGTTTCACCGCCAGAGTCCATGTCTATATATATATATATATATATTTATTTATTTATATACATATATATATATTTTTTTTTATTTGAGTCAGTACAAAAAGTTTGCTCGACTGTTGATTTATTTGTTTTCAATTGTTGCTAGGGCAGACGAAGCGTATATGCCAAGGCGCAGGCGCATTATTCTAGGATACCAATATTGTTAATGGTAGTTAATTTGTTAACATTTTTCAATGAAATTCTTTTATATATTTATACAATTTCCACTTATTCTATTAATTAACTAAAATAAAAATTACAATACAAACAATTAAAACGCTAAATCTATAAACGCCTCATCGTCATCATCTTCAAAAAATGCAGCTATATCCTTCGCCTCCTGTGGGTTATTGTTATTCGTTTCATTAGCTGCTTTGACCGGCGCCGGCACCGGCTGAAAATACTTAGTCATTGTGCCTGCTGTGGTTGGATTTGCTGTTTTAGCAGGTGAAAAGTAGTCATCGATTTTATGGGACTGCAAAACATGAATGAAAATGGAAATGTAAAAAAGTCAAATGGTATTCATAACGAAGCCTTACGCCTATGGGCGCTGCTGTATGCGTTGCCTCCTGCAAGTTCTCGGCAAAGATGCCCACTTTGCTTAGCACTTCCTGTTTATTCTTTAACATATTCCAAATGGTATCGTCTGCGGTTTTCGACGCCATCAGATAACGACAAATCACTGGCTTGGTTTGACCAATGCGATGCGCACGACTCTCAGCTTGAGCTAATGTCTATTTTGAAAACAAATTATTTATATTATTTATGCTATTATTCATAAAATAAGAACATACGCTGGGATTCCAATCGAGCTCTGCGAATACAATCATTTCAGCTGCAGTCAACGTGATGCCCGAATTACAGGCCTTCAACGAGAGCACTGCTGCCTTGCAGTTGCTTTTCTTTTGAAATGTATCCACATAATTAGCGCGCAAATCGCTGCGCGTTTGCCCATCGATGCGTATATAATTCACATTGAGTTTGTACAGACAATCGCTGATGGCATCCATCATAACACGATGATGCGCAAATATAATAAACTTAATCTTATCCTTTACTAAAGTCTTCAGATAGGCACTAGAAATATGCATTTATATTAGAAAAATTGGAGATCTTAGCTGAAAATTTGTAGCCTTACCAAACGGCTACCGTTTTGACCTCTGCGGTGCGTGCATAAAACCGCAGCAGGACCTCCTCGCGAGATTTGCCCTTGGCCTTTTGCAGCTCCTTACTTAAATCGCTAAGACTAGTTTGCGTCTCCTCATTTGTCCAAACAAGCGCAGGATCTAACACCACAGTTTCACTGCAATTCCAAATAGAGTTCGTATAGGTATATAGGTAGCGACATGTTTAAGTTATAATTTACCGATTCTTTTCTGCCAGCTGCGGCAGCACTTCAGCCTTGGTGCGTCTTATCATATACTTGAGCGTTAGTATGACCTTCAGTTCATCCAAATTCGATTGACCATTGGCATCCCAGCCAAAATGCGTCTGTTTCCCATCACAATAGCGCGAAGCTTTTCAAAAATAATACTATTAACAAAACTATAATAAAGTTGCATTAACTTACTAAATTCCATAAAGCTCATGAAACGACTATCCACCAGCTGCAACTGTGTGTAGAGTTCCAGGGGACGCGATAGTGCTGGCGTGCCGGATAGCAGTATAACACGCCTGGCACGATCCGCCAGACGCTTGGCCACAGCCGTGCATTTGGCTTTGCCATTTTTCAGCGTGTGGGATTCATCATAGATAACAAAACCAAATTTACGGTCTAGCAGCTTATCCATATAACGTTCCATCATGTTGTAGCTGGCAATGAGGACCTTGGAATCGCCCACATACATCTGATTGTTGGCCAGTACCTGTATGCCGGCCACTGGCACCCAGGGCAACAGCTCTGATATGTGTCTTGACCAGGCATCACGTGTAGTCGCCGTGGTGCATACAAGCAAGGGCCAATCATCCTTGAAGTAATCCGCAACTGCAAGCGCCTGATACGTTTTGCCCAGGCCCATTTCATCACAAATCATAACGCGTCCCTGCTGCGCAATGGCAAAACTAAAAGAAAAAACATAAAATATACTAAAAGGAACGCATATAATATAGTGATTTCTCACCAGACACCATCCTCCTGAAATGGCATTAGTTTCTCTGCCAAAGTGTCTGTAATTGAAGCCAACACGCTGCGTTCTAATGGCTTTGGTGGCAGCTGACACAAATCCATGATCTTCTTTGGTATCGTACCAATCAGCACGTGCGGCTTAAGATCGCCCACATGTTGCTGCAGCAACTGGTAATCTTTTAGCTCGAAATTCCATATGCGCGTCTCACTATCATAGACTTTACTTGGTATATTCTTATAGACTAGCACAAGCTTCTCATGATAACCCGATGCTTCCACTGCAAAACGTGTGGCGCTAATCATATAGAGACGACAGGTAATGGCATTAACAAAAACAGGTGCCAATTTACCGCTTGGCTTCGCCCTTTCCGGGCTAAGGGACAAATAAGGTTTGCGTGCACCATTGGGACGCTGATAAGGATGAGTTGCTATACGGCTTAATTCCCTTGTACTGGTCGACTTAATCGCTTTAAGCGCATTAAGGAACGCTGAGCTCTTGTTATAGTCGTTGTTGTTGTTATGTAGAATGGCAGAGCTTGTACTCGGTTTGTTACTGTTTTGGGGCGGAGATTTGTAAAAGCTGGAAGCCGATTTGGCGCCTAGATGCCCGGAGCCACCTGTTGCTGATATAATATTTGAATTTGTGTTCGTTGCTTTGCTCGTTTTCGCCTGTAATTTCTCTAGCGCAATGCGCCGCTTCTCGGCTATTTCTGCGGCTGTACACGACATTTTTTAATAATGTTAGTGTTAATGTTAATGTTTGTTTATAATTGATACAAAACCGTATTTACAATAGAGCGCAAGCGTAATGTTATCGATATGACGAAATAAAGTACGGTATATCGAAAAGGACAGCGATGTAACTTTTATCGAATAACATAACTATCGCAATCGTTAAAGTATTGAAATAATTTTTTACAAGCTGTATTCAATATAAAAATGTTTGACTTTGCGAAAAATTATCTAGCAACATCAAAAATTATACAATATGTTATTGTTTTTTTTTTTAATTATAACAATTTAATATTGCTAATTACATTATTAAACGTTTTCATTTCCAGGAGAAACTTAAAATGACAAATATTGTGATTTGTGTTTGTAAATATGGCATGCGAATTAACACATAGTTAAAAGTAACGGTGAAGCTTATAGCGATGTTTGTGAATTTATGACGTCGGCAGAAACGATAAATATTGCTCTCGAGGAACAATCGAATGCAACCTTGGTAATGCGATGATTCTTGCAGCGCCTGCGTAAATCAGCTGTTCGATTGTAAACAACATTCATTGGCGATTGGCTGGTTAAACTTATTGCGTAGAATTAGTTGTAATTTTATTTTTATATTAGCCAATTGGCATTGTGGCAATCACGTAATCTTTGCCACAGAGTGATTGCATTATGTGTACGCTGCACATCGAAGAGGAGGCCCACCTGGCTGCCATGGGCAGCAAGATGCGTACGCGTACACCCAGTCCAATGCCAATGCGAAGGCTACACGATGGGGAGCAGCTCACATTATTTGATATCAGTTGGGATGACGTGCTCATACCATTGATATCCACGTACCTGTCGCTCAAGGACATCTTCAATTTGCGTTGTTGTTCGCGCACAGCACTACGCTACGCGGAGGCGGCGCTCGAGAAGCGCCAGGAGCTGCATCTATCGGGCAATAATACGAGCAATATAGCACTAGGCTTCAAAGTCATAGCGCGCTGCTGTCGTCGTTTGGAGCAGCTGCACTTGGCCAGCTGCAAGTGGCTAACAGATGAGCTGTTGCTGCCGCTACTAGACAACAATAAGCAGCGCTTGAGCGTGGTCAATCTGAACGATTGCATCAATATCACCGCTCTGTCCCTGCAACCCATCATAGTGCAGTGCAAGGAGCTGCGCGTGCTTAAGCTGTCCAAGTGTCAGTGGCTGACAACGGGCGCTGTGGATGCGCTAACGCTGCATCAGAGCAAACTGGTCGAATTCGATATATCACATTGTGGTGCCATAGGAGAGCGTTGCCTGATCATCTTCTTTCGCAAACTAAACAAATTGACAATACTGTCATTGGCCAATACGCCCAGTGTTACGGATCAGGTGCTCATACAGATAGGCAACTATTGCCGCGAACTGGAGCACATTAATCTGATTGGCTGTGCCTCCATATCGGACTATGGTGTTCAGTAAGTATCGACTATTCATGTGTGTGTGTGTTTGTGTGTCGTCTCTTGGCTGCGACTCGAAACTGCACATACTCCCAATCTCTTACAGCGCACTGAGCACACAGTGCAAACGCTTGAAATCGCTGATGATCACATGCTGTCATCGAATTACGGAACGTGCACTGGGACCACTACGTCAGCATGTTGTAATCGATCGACCACTACCGCGCCAGGATGCACACAATGCCTACACATTAAATGATTTTTATCCCAGTGATTATCTTGTTTACTAGTAGTTCCTCCACCTCTTTTTCTCCCTCTCCCTCTTTCTCTATGCTCTGTTTCTTTCCCACAAACCATTTGCCATGCAGCGCTCTGACGAAGAGCTGTCCACAATTGCAATCGCTGATGATACAACGCTGTCCTCTGGTCACGGAACGCGTGCTGGCACCATTACGTGGCCGACTGCACATCGATCGACCCCGAGGGAACTACAATCTGCCAGCGGCACTGCAGCATCGCTTATATTTGCAGGTGTGAATCCACAGACAAAATAATAATCTAATCAAAAGATGACTCAAGTTACCTGATGAGGAGGCTAATGGAACTGATCGAAAGTGCGATAGTTCAGTGTAAATATGGAGCAGTAGGCAGGCTAAATAAATTAGTTGAATAGTGCAATTGTTTTAAGCACTTTGTTAAAATTTAATCTTTAAGCTAAATAAATTATAAATTATGCAAATTGTACTCGTACTAATTATGCTGGCTATGGCTGCGATTAACTAACACAAACGCATTCACATTGTTCAATATATTTACTTAAGAACATACAAATTTAGTATTTAAAAGCGCTTCTTCCATAAAAATGCTAATTGTTTTGTTGTGCATGCAACTTTTTCCACTTGCGAGGTGATTCCCATTATTGTGATGCAGTTAGTCATTGTGCTTCGCCGACGGCATTGACTATCTTCAGTTCGGCCATGTCATGGTTGAGACGATTGCCATTGCTGGCATCCCAAGTTCGATGCAGCTGCTTGAGCTTTGTGTAGGCTGACAAGGACATGTTAAGGCTAGGATAGACTGGCATTAGGCCATCTTCGCCAATGAAGGAGAGTCCACAAAGGCCCAGGTAGGTGTGAAATGGATCTGGTGTGGATTGTGGCCATTTGGCGAAGCCACCCACCATTTTATCTTGTGTGCTTACTATATACTCGCGATTCAGTGCAAAGTTTGTCAACTCAAAGGCATTTAACATGCGCAATGAGGCACCAATCCAAAATGAGTAGCATGTATCCACTGGTTTATTCGGACGTCCCTGAAAGCCATCAACTTGGCGAAAGATTAGCCAACGCTTAATACGCTCCACTGTGTCCGCATCCAGCCGGGTCAATTGTCCGCTCAGCTGCAACGCCGCCAATGCACAGAAAGTAGTGCCGCCATGTGATTCACCCTCCAGCTCCTGACTGAAGCCATAATCATAGCGTAAACTGCGCATGATAAACTGATACATAGCCTCCCGATCTACGCTGCCCCAATAGTTCAGCATATGGCATATTGTGGCCGCGCAGTAAACAAACCGCATATCGTTTTCACTGCCATCAATTGTGGCACCAAAACTGCCATCCTCTCGCTGCACTGCAGCCACACCAGCCACTATGCTCTCGCGATCGAGCCGCGACAAGTCATCGCCCAGGGTGATGAGGACAGCAATACTGGTGTAGGTCATGGCCAAGTGTCCCCATTGATAGCCGCGCATGCAATCCAGGGTTTGTTCATCATCCGTTTTCGGCACCATGGCACGACAGCCCTGATAAAAGAAAAGAAAACACAAATGTTTCAACTAATATTTCTAAGTGCCAATGCATGTCATGCCGATAGCAAACACAATAGATAAGAAGTCTGAATAAAAGCAGGGCAATGGAACAAACTTCATACCTACATCTCCTTCTACAGTTCAAGTTAATTAAGTTAGGTTTCATAACCATAAGATCGGTAGAGTATGATGATTAGAACGTATAAAAACTGCCATTTCAAATTGCAACCATAGGAAATCATTCACTACTAAAACTCTAATTACATGGTGTTGCTAAATAGCTTTAACTTATGACAACTGTTGACTCCATAAATCAAATTCAAAACATAAATAAATAAGCACGTAATACATGCCAGAGAGACCTGAACTAATTGTCGCAGTGACTGCTACAACGACACGGAACCAGATAAAGTCAAGTAGCTTGACTTGTTTGCTTGTGTCTCCTCTCCGTTTGTTTGTCTATCGTATCTACATGATGTTAGAATAAGAATATACTATTTATGCGCACCATGAAGCCGCCGCATTGCCTTTCATTTGGGCGTGGCGTCACCAGGCTGCCGTACGTCCAGTCGATGATATCCTCGCGTAGCTGTGGACTGACCAAATGTAACGAATCAAGTACATCCAGGCCGCAAATCGAAAAGAATAAGATTGTACTCCTGCCAAGGCAAGCAAAAATATGCATTAAATGAGTAATAAGCAAATTATTATAATTTAGTAATTTACCTGGTATTGTCATGCGAGGACATGCGGGCGGGCAGCAAGTGTAGAAATCGCAGCAGGTTCTTGGCGTGCTTTGAGAGCAGCACGGGCTCTGGCTCGGAGGGATCTGACATATCTACAATGTGATAGGACATGTTTGTTGATTCTTATTTTTTTGGTTGCTCTTGCTAATTGTTTATCTTTAGCGGGTGTGTGCCTTTG
>JBANCZ010002362.1:0-16107 GCA_037040025.1 Sphaerogastrella javana | reverse complement strand
CAGAGAGAGAGAGAGGGAGAGAGAGAGAGAGAGGGAGAGAGAGAGAGAGAGGGGGCCAGACATGAGCGTGTGTGTGAGTATGGGGGGGTAAAAATTCAGTGAAGATTTGAAGCGAGTGGCAATAATTTCCAAACGGCGCCCCATTTAATGTCTACAAACAATTAGAACTTATTTTTGTTGCTGTTGTTTTTCCTTTTTTCCCTGCGTACAATATTTTGATGCGGTTTCCTCGCACTCTTCCCCCTCTTCCCACACACACTCTCTCTCCCTCTCTATCTCTCTCTGTCGCTGTGTCTGTGCGGGTTTTTCTTCTCGGTCTCCCGCTCGGCACCCTGGACAGCTGCCCGTCCCGCAGCCACGCTGTTTGCTAACGCCGCTTTAATTTAACAGCCCGGGCCACCAGAACCCAACTAACGGTACCCGTTGCCTGGCACCCTCTTTCTGCCTTTCCCTTTACTATGGCACCCACATTTATAACCACCAGCAGCAGGAGCAGCATGGTTGCTCTGCTCCCTGCTGCTGCCACTTTTGAGCTGCGGCTGGCGCTCATTTGCGCCATGTCCGCCAGCAGCCTCATTAGTCCTGCTTCTGGGCGGAGGAGTTGCCCACTCTTTCAATGGGAAAGCAGAAGCAAAGGCAGCCACAGCAGCAGCAGTCGAAGCAGTAGTAAAAGCAATTCAAAACAACAATTTTTTCTCCTGTTTTTTGGTTTCTTTTTCTCATTTTTTTTTCGCTTTTTTTGCAATTTATGCTTTTGTTGGTTTGTAATACCCTGTGCCAATTGATAATGCGTAAATTGGGTATTATGCAGACAGAAAATGATTCCACATAACATAGTTAATGAAGTCTAGAATTCCAAATTAGTTAGATCTGTAATTATTCATCAGAATTCATCGTATATTCCCTTCGAAAATTGTCAGTTTTATAGATTTTTCTAAGTTATATTATATTAATTAATTATATGTTATTTCTTTCGGTTAATATTGTCAGCGTTTTTTCATAGCTACCATTCATACTTTGACAGAATTCGTCTCTTAAAGAATCTACGGATTTTGCCAGTATATACTCGGCTTTCCCCGAAAAGAAGAGGCAATTGTACACCCTTGCTATAGGGTATTTTACCATAGATCATTCTGGCTTCTAGTTTCTTGGCCGTGAGTGTACGCTTCCCAAAGTGGGCAGTGCTGTGTTATTAGTTGCCTTGGGGCAGTATTTTTCGTAATGTTTGTTTGCCATACACTCGCTCAACGTTAACCAAATATAGTAAGTTCTTAAAATAGCACAACAATTTTCGAATTTCATTCACGAATTGCAAAAAAAAATCTCAGCGAGCTAATTTGAACAATTTGATTTTAGATCATGAAAATAAAAGAGTAGCAAAAGTTTCGAGATTCAATTGCAAATTCTGTATCTACGAAAATAATAATCGAATTGTCTGTTCTTAATTTAGAATGAAATCAAGGCAAAACTTAAGAGAACCCCAATCAATATTAAACGTATGAAATTATATTATATATAATCATTAGCACCATATATACATGTGATCATATAATGTTCATAAAACCGATGGAATCGAACTGATAATTGTAGGTAATTTTTACCATTAAAATGAAACAACAGAGAAACGAGAAATAACATAAAGCAGAAAAGCATGATAAAGCGGAGAACTGAAGAGGGTAGAATAGAGAAAAACACAAGATGAGAACAGTGGAGAGTAGAGTAGAGACGAATGTAGAGTAGATAGGAGAGTAGAAAGCGAAAACGAAAGCAACAGCAAAAGCCATCGCAACAGTGTGCTGCTTGTAATACCCTTGACACCCGAGGTAGAACCTGTTCGAACATGTGTATGCATGTTTGTGCGTGTTCGTCTGAGACATGAGGGTTTGGGTAAATACGTGATAAAAATTATGCTACATGCAAGTTGTAAGCAATAAATCTTCGATTTATTACAAAATAATTAAAATTAATGAGCAAAAATTGAAAATGCACACGTGTCGCGTCTCTCTATAATTATGCCATACACTTGTAAAAATGCATGTATTTGTGTGTGCGTGTGCATTTAGTTGTCATTTTAAATACCAAAAAAAAAAAGGTAAAAAAAAATTGAAACTATAAACTTGGTCAGTTGTTAAAGACCATAAATCTCTCTCACATTTTCTCTCTCCATCTATCTATATGTATTGTTGCACCTTATGTGATAAAATAATGGTAGTTGGTTTTAGCAAGGACTCACATAACATGGCCAAATGCAGAGGGGAGGCGCTCAAACAGAACTCTATGTTTAATGTTAGGTTGTAATTAGTATTAACATGCCTGTTATACGTATGACCAAGTTTCCGGTTTCCGGCAAAATGGCGCTCTGAACACATTTACCTTTATGTTAGATTTTTAAGTGCAGTAATGCAAGTGTATGCTCTATCTGTTGTAGTTATAGTCGTACATACTTAAGGTTCCAATACACCCCATTGCCCCCTCTTTGTCCTGTAGTTAATCCATGTTGATTATTTCGATACGATGAGCTAATGATGCGTGGAAATGTTTCAACTTTACAAATTGCTGGATGTTTATGCATTTTTTAAATGGAAATTTACTATGACATGTGGAAAAAGTTTTGTTTGCTTCTATTTAGATATGCGTTTATGAACTAACCATGTTTCTGTTATTGACACTGAAAGCCAATCAGTAAAATATATATATAAATTTTAATTTAAGTTTTTAGATTTTTAAAAGAGCATAAATCTATTTATCTATGTAGTCAATCTAGAGAATACCCTGTGATCTGTTATGATATAAATTTATAAATACTTTTAATGTTAATTCTTGAAAGAGGCAATTGATTCATCAATAACACAATGACATCAATAAGCAATTCTATCCATATTTACCACTATAAGGTCAACTATTATTATCTCGTTGGGTTTATTGATATTATTATTATAGCATATCAATTAAATCTGCTGACAATTGCAACAAAAGCAGCAGCAGAATCTGTAACAGTATTCATGTTCATTTTAAATTGCAATGGAAATTTTTAGTTACGTTAACGTATTCGTTGATTTTTGTGCATGTGATGGCTGTAAATATGCAATAAATTCATTGCATTCACACAATTCAACACTTAATTTCGATTGATTTTGATGCCAAACAAATAACTCAATTAAACCTGATATACATACAAATACAAATTTTGATTTCATTCAGTTGTATTTGGCCAGATAATACTGAGGTGATTTTGAACATGAATTGCTGGGAAAATAGAATTCCAATTAAGTGCAACTTTTTAACTAAAATCAATAGAATGAGTATATGGAAAAGCTTTTGAATACATTCGACTGAATGTATATTGAAACGATACTATAATACTATCTAACACTCAACCTTTCTGTTGAATACAAGATACATTTGTTAAGTTTATTTTTTTTTAGAAATTAATAAAACCCTTTAAAGTGTGCCGCTATCCATAATAATACAATTTTTATAGTATTTATGTTATTTATGTATGGAAAATGTAAACAAAAATTAAAAATTGCTAAAGAAAAACAAAAAAGGAAAATGTAAAAAGTGGGTGAGATTAACTAACAAATTATTTGCAATCCTTAGACCTAAACAAATAAATATCTTTTTAAAAATAACCACTCGACTGTCGGTACACCTTCTCGCCCTATCTCTCTCTTTCTCTGTTTCTCTCTCTATCTTTCTCTTTCCCTTTCTTTTCCTTATATAGCCAACAGCAAAGGAAACTTTCAAGCAACTCCCATAAGTATGCAATACATTTTGTTTTCTCCCGTTTACTTGTTGGCTGTGCGTCTGTTTTACAGTAGCGGCATCATGAAATGGCGCCCAATACGCACACACACACATATCTACACTTACACGCACTCACACACACATGTATACCCAGCATCAACGACAGTTTGGAGCACGTTCAAATGTTGTTTTCTGTTATAAACAAATTCACACATTTCGAAATTCGAATTTCGAATGGAAACACAAAAACCGAACACACTTCGGGCCAAACATTCGCGTTAACTCTCTCTCTTTCTCTTTCTCTGTCCCTATCTCTCTCATAGTGTTACTCTTTCCCTCTCGCTCTCTCTTTCCCACATTCGTTTGGCTGTTAAGAGAGCGCTTTCACTCGCTTTCTCTTAGCCTAGACAGTTTACTCTTTCAAAGCGCAATTAACGTCAGCTGAGGCGATGGGAAAGGAAAAGGCAGGAAATTGCTCGGCAACGAACTGCGGGTAAATGTTTGTTGACAAGCCACACACACACACACAGACACACACATACACACACACATTCAGACTGTAACTAGCTAAGACCGCATGCTAATCAAATCGTGCATTAGCGATTGTTTTTATTCGAGTCTTTTTTTTCCTTCCCCTCCTAGACTACATTTAGTTAAGGCCAAGTTAGAGCGACTTATTTGCCAATTGCAATTATCGCCGCATCGCTGTCAAAGCAACTGGGGGCCAATTTCGATTTACAGACGTCGCATCAAACTTAATTGCAACAAATAAATCATGGCTAACACACACACACACACACACACATACAGGCAAACAGCAGGCTACAGTCGTGTGCACTGCAATCAGTTGAAACATTGAAACACTGAAGCGAAACAATTTTAGCTAGGGGTGGCACTATGAATCATATGATGCACAATAATCGATTATTTTCCTAAAAATTTCGATTTTATCGAATCAAAAAAATGTGTAATGTAATACGTAATGTAAGTAATCGAAAGGTTATAATTTATCATATTACTAAATAATCGATTTATCGATTTTTGTTGCCATCCCTACATAGAGCTAGTTGTTAGTGTATTTGATATATCATTTCGAATTCATTCACTTGTCAAATTTAGTTGTAATTGAAGTTCTAGTTGTAATTGTTGTTGTAGCTATTCTTACATTGTTAGTGTATGCATTATTCGTTGTGTTCCCTTCATTTTGCTGCTGTTGCTGAGGTTTGCGCTCTGCGTGAGTAAAATGTTTAAGAAATTATTGCTGGCCAATGTCCAAGCGCATTCAAACACATACACTACAATGTTGTAAATATGTGTGTGTGTGTATGTGTGTGTGTGTGTATGTGTGTGTGTGAATACGTGTGTATGTTAGTGTATGTGTCGCCAGGGGGCAGCAACGACTTCAGCTGCGTTTCGCACATAAATGTCAAGTGCGCGTGTTGCTCATATGAAACTCGCACACACGTAGGTCACACACACACACACGTTAAGTAGCTTTTCACACACACACATAGACATATAAAAATATACATATATATCTATATATATACATACATTCAATGCAGCGCTAAGTCGCACACAGGAGAAACATTTCTCGATGATGAATGCGCATAAAGTCCTCATAAATAACATTTTTGGCCCCAGACATTTCCGTCTTGGTTGTTGTTGGTGCTGTTGTTGTTGTTGTTGTTGGTGTTGCATGAATGTTGATATTATGCCGGAAAAGAAAAATCACACGCTTCAAAAGTTTAAATGACTTAATTCGCTTGAATACTGGGCGTGGCCCCCATAAGCCAGTGCCTTTAGCCCAACGCTTTAGCTCAATTTTGCCTTTTGATTTGCCTATGTTTTTCGTTGTTACTCTTATTGTTGTTGTTTTTTAGCTTTTCATAATTGTTTTCTTTATGTTTTCTTTTTTTTTTTACTATTCAATTGGGTTTGTTATTTGAGTTTTTTGTTTGTATTTCCAGTTGCTTTTGCTTCATTTTTGTTGTTGATTTTGCTGTTGTTGTTGCCTCGGTTCGGATACAAATTGATGACGGACATCCTTCAAAGCAGTGTATACTTCTGTGTGTGTGTGTGTGTGTGTGTGTGTATGACACGGAAGTGCGCTTCAGTGACACCATTTTAAGTTATGGCTGCCCAGGCACGAACCTTGCGGTTTTTTTAAGCCCCTGACAGCAAACATATCGAGCAACTTGACATCGAGGACGCACAGCTAAGGAGTTGAGAATGTAACACTCACACTCACACCGAGACAAGTTCTCAGCACGTGCTAGCTTGCAAGGTCAGAGAGAGAGAGAGAGAGAAAGAGAGAGAGAGAAAGATAGACAGATAGACAGAGAGGGATAGAAAGACCTTACAGAAATTAGACATAGTTTACTTTCAAGAAATAATATCATATTTAGAAATCACCAAGTCAATTTTAAATATGTGCATATAGTACACCGAGACAGTCAATATGGTAGCACCATACATTCTATATGCATGTACAGAGAGAGAAAGAGAGAGAGAGAAAGAGAGAGAGAGAGAGAGAGAGACGGGGAGAATGAGAGTGAGGCTCAGAGAATGCCAAAAATGCTCGTTCATATATTCGTTGGGGACTGTTTGCCTATTTGCCTGTACCTCGTAGTCTATGGCAACTGGAAACTGTCGCCTATAAACTAATCTGATTAGCATCCAACATGGCTAAACCCTAACAAAGCTCGTTTGGATCAGGGGCTTGTCAGCAACCCGTTTTTTTTTTTTTTGTAGTGTGATTCGCTGTAGCATAGAGATGAAAGGAAGAACAAATTCCACTTTTTCACGCTCGTTTTTTCTTCAAGCTATTTTCGTGCCATTTCTTTTTTGCTTCTCATTCTATGCTACGTTTTCTGTTCTATTTTTTTTTGTTGTACTTTTTGTTTTCTGCCCATGGCAGTCATGGAGCGAGTGGAGCACATAAAATAAAATGCCTCAACGTTTTTCGACTGTGTTTTTGGGCAGGGGCAAAAAAAATGCAACCAACTAACGATAACCGGTTGTAGTCGATAAGCCTAAGCACTTGAAGAGCGGGCGTGGCGAGTTTTGACTTATGCAAATATGTGCGACTAGACAAATATATTTCAAATATATTTCCACATCGTAGACGGAGTGAGAATCAAAGTCAGAGTCACAGTTAGAGTCAGAATCAGAAAACCAAACAAAACAACAGCAACAAATTTTGCAATAACAATAATAATATTAACAATAACAATAGTATTATTAACAAATAATAATAATATATCTAGTAGTATAATAATATAATAATATAATAATAATAATAATAATAATAATAATAATAATAATATAATAATAATAATTTAAATCTTTTGAACAATGCACGTTTTAGGTATCGACAATCAACTCAATTCAAGGTGTAAGTTGGCACCCTCATTCAAAATTCACGTGACTCCTTACTGCGACCGTGTATCGTTTATAGCTACCCTCGTCCTGTCCCATATGTACTAAAATAGCTCTATTTATAATTCCAATTTGCGGCCCCAGATGCTAGCACACCCTCGGGGCAACCGTCATAACTTCTTGGTCGACACAACAAGAACCGGCGCAAATTACGAGCCTCACTGAGCATTTGCCACTTGACAGTTTGATCTGTTGTACTCTTCTCTCTATCTTTAACTTCTTCTCAGTTCTCAAGTTTCGTTATGCTGAACTTCTCAGTTTACACTTCACACATTTTTATACGGTCTGTATATTTGCATAAACATCAGGCGAAAGAAACTCAACTCAAAGTAATGCTAAAAGTAAAGCTTGCGTGAAAAAGTGTGATAAAAAAACTCTTTGAAATGAAGATAGACATTTGGTTGAATTTATGTTATACATGAGTAAATACCATATAAAATATCACGTACCTATATTTAGAATATTTTATGTATTACAGAATTGTAGAGGTTCCAAAATTATATGCATTAGTATAGTATGACTAATTAAAAATAAATACATCTAATGCATCTAATTAGAAGTATATGCATCTATTTATATTTGTTTATCAATGTAGGTATCAACGTAGATATTATACGTTTAAAGATGGTATATATATGACAATAGGTTTAATTTTATATAGGAGTCTTAATGGGGCTCAAAATTTTAGATATACGAAATTTTTATGAGCATGTAAAGCGACGTTTATCCGAAAAAAGAATCGTATATATTTCGTTAATTAAAGACCATAATCTGTAACCATTTTTCGATGTATAGATTATAATTAAAGTGTAAGTAATGTGGGAATTCTTTGGAAAAACTGATGTAAATTTTCGTTTGGAGCGCACAATCAATGTGAGAATTGTGATAACTCAAACAGATTGATGATGGGTAACCTGGCAAACAGGTGGGTCAACCGAGACCACAAACATGTGCAGCTGGCAAATAGGGAAAATAGAAGCCACAGCACGAGTTCTAGGTAAAACGTAAGCGACTGGCAAAACGAAACATGAATTTCAAATGAAAATGAAAATGAAGCTGAGACAGAGATAGAAACTGAAAATACTAAAATCCGTTATCCTTGTTGGTTTTTGCAATGTTTTTTTTCTTTTCTTTGTTTTTGTTGTTTGTCAGTGAGAAATCACAACTGGGCAACGGCAATCGGGTAGTCTCAGGCACGGCACTTGCGAATTTCCACCGATGATGATGTTTGAGGCTGGACCAGGTGTCTACTGCTGTTGCTGCTGCTACTGTTGGTTTGTGGATGTAAGCTGGTGCTTAAGGCAGTAGAGGAAGGCAGGTGTGTTGGCTCAGAAAGCGTACTTACAGCCATTTCGGGCTCATTTTCATGCAATACAGCGCCTCCTTTTATCCATTTCGCTTGTAGGCCGAATTGGTTTTTGGGGGAGAGTTTCACTTTTTTGTTGTTGTCTTCTTATACCCTGTGCCCATTGTTTTTGACTATGAATAACCTTTTGGCTTTTTATCCATGCAGCTGAGTCTGGCCGGTTTGTGCTCCTACTATGGTGGTATTGTCCGAGTACTTGTCTTGATGGAAATCAGATTTGTTGTCCTTCATTCATAGTTTCGTTTGGCAGCATTACCTCAAACGGTTTTCCACAATTGACAGAAGATTCATTAAGGCATTTACTTTGGGGGAAAAATTTGCTGGCAATTTGTCTCCCCAATGGCATTATGTTTGTGATTTTATGCTGATCAGTAGGCTAAGTTTCAAGAATTTCGTTTATTTTGAGTTTCTAAAAAATATGATGAATTTGAATCTCATATTAGAGATTCAATCAATGTTGTTCGATTATTAACAACGCTAAACATTTTGTTTTTTTTTTTTTTTTTTTTTTCAAATGATTACCTTATGTTTTGTGAATTTATACGATAAATTGATAAGTTTTAAAATATCCCTCAAATGAATTTTTTTTTTACTTTTTAATCTATTCTATTAAAATTTTCGAGGCACACGTACTATGAGAATGAGAGTTGCCTTTGAGAAGAAGTTTATAGTATTTGTTTCCGTGTAGATGCCACATCTTTATCTGTGACTGATTGCTCAGTGTAAACAGCTCTTGACTTTGACTTGACTCGACTTTGTTGCTTTGCCTGCGATGTGATTAATTGATGAGTTATCCTTTGCGAAGGATGCTGCTCATTAGCGACTGCTGCGAACAGCGCAGTGTACTCAAATCCAAGAGACGAGACGAGAGACTGAGTGCCTAGAATTGAGTGCCAAGAGCCTGCGAACTAGGAACTGGGAACTGGGAACTGAGAACTGAGAATTGCGTGGAATGACTGCATGACTGACTAAATGAATGAATGATGTTTTGCTATTTGACTGACTTGCCACTGACTTTTCTGCTGATAATGTAAGCATATATATATGTGTGTGTGTGTGTGTGTGCGTGTTTGTATGTGCGTATTTGTGTGTGTGTGGATGTGGGATTCATCAAGTCGAAGTCAGCATAGCGCTGATTCGATCAAAGCAAGAAATGCGCGTGCAATACCACAGAATGCAATTTTCCAAGTATCGTTGTGGTTGAACCACCCACACATATAGATTGAAAGACTCGTCTGCTAACGCCCTTGCGGCAGCTTAAGCAATAAGAAAGAGAGAGAGATACAAATATAAGTTAGTAAGGGAGAAAGAAAGCGAGAGAAAGGGGTAAAAAATGCACATAACACGCCTCATCAACTATAAGCTACGAATGACAGTAGCGCAACAAAATAACTTGCAGCTCCAATGCACAGTCACTAAGGTGAGTGTGTGTGTGTACATAGGTGTGTGTAGGTGTGCATGTGTGTGTATGAGTGTATATGTGTGTGTGCTTTAGTGTGGGCCTTTCAACAGCTGGCAAGTTGTGTGCTCAAGCAAAGGACAAGCATGATGAGTGACTTACTGAAAACAATTCCAAGTTGGCAGGTGCAAGAGCTCAAGATAGATGTGTATACACACACAATCACAATCACACCCACACTCACATATTCACACACTCACATATACTCACAGAATCATATACAAATGGCATATGAGTTAGTTTAACTTGTCAGTTAGTTGCAGTCGCAGTTTCAATTGCAATTGCAGCTGCAGCAGCACAGGAACAGCAACAGATCTGCTATACCATATGGCATCTATATAATCTGTGCGCGTGTGTGTGTGTGTGTGTGTGTGTGTGTGTATGTATGTGTATTTGTCTGTCAATTCATGCATGGGGAGAAATGGATAAATTTTTGAAGCGTTTTGCATTCGAAAGCAACGCATCAGTATGTTCTGTGCCGCTGCTTCCATGCCGTTACCAGGCCCCAGGCCCCAATTTCTACCCATAGTCTCTATATACCATACATCATGGCCAAGCCCAAGCCTAACTCTTACTCCCACTTTCACTTTTCCCTTCTCTTTCTCTCTCTCTCTCTCATTTTCTCTTATTCATTCGCTTAGAGAGTGCGTTGTTTTTTTTTTATTTTTGGTCTCAGTCGCAGCGCGAACGCTTTGCCTTTTGTAAATATTTATGGAAAGATTGTTGTATGATTTATGACAATGATAATCTCGCATGCACAATGACGTGTAAGAAATATGAGTTGATATATTCTAAACAAATATTTAATTCGCATTGCCGGCAACAAGGACATGTGTCTAATGCGCGCACAAGTCAGACACAGGATCAGAAGTTGGAGCAGGAGCTTTAGCAGAAGCGGGAGCACTGGCACAGTCATAGGTCCAAGACCAATAGGTAATGTCATTGTGCCGGCTCTATGGAGGCTTTAGACTTATGCCAGTAGGGGTCTCTGGATAATTATGGCTTAAAGGTTAAATTCATATGTGAATTTTTCAATGTTTAACATCATAACAAATGATTGTGCCTCGATTCTGGATGCAGAAGATGCATTACTTTACATAACAAATCTGGCACTTAACATATGAAATAATTGCAATTTTTAATTGTTTTATAAGTAGAACACCATTAAGATATTGCCTGTGCTTTAAGCAAAAATATAAACTTGGTATTATTCACTTCTTTAAATTGAAACATAACAAAATATTTACTAAATATATGAATCCATATATTGTGCTACTTATAAGCATTGTCAAAGGAGTAAGGCACCAAAAAAAAAAGAGTTTTTCCACTGGCAAATTGACATGTGATGGAAAAAAGGAGAACGGAACAAAACAAAGAAAAAAAAAATTGGAGACTTATTTAACCCAGATATAAACCCATCGCAACCAGGCAGCGTAGCAGCTGAGGCTATGGGCAGAGCCCTGCGGCGAGTGTCCCTAAATAGATACAGCATCCTCTCACTGTGCCATATCCTGTATCGATGTCCTGTGTCCACTTTTCTTTCTATCTAAATATATATATGTATATGTATATATATTTTCTGGGCCCCAAAACGAGCGGCTATCAGTCGATTTGCCCCTTTTTTTGTTGGCAACGTTGTGTGCTGCTTCATAATCGATAAATGATTTTGTTTAGTTTTGTGCGACGATATGTATTGTTCAAGCACACACACAAACACACTCACATATACATACATAATGGAGCTAAGTATGTAAAATAGCCATAGGCCAGTTGCTGGGACAACTGGTAAACTAAACCCCCGGCCAAAAATCCCCGGCGAACTGCTGTCATGCGACATAACAAAAAGGATTTCGACTTAAGTAGCTTACATGTAAACATCACACACACACACACACATACACACTCGATAGTCACACAAACAAGCACACACACACCCTCACATGGTGGATGAGTATTGCAGGCTTTTATGCAGATTATGAACAGAATTGTTATGGTGGATGACGGATGCCGTTTGCCGCCATCAAGGTATCAGTGCATCTGGCGCCCAGTCGACCGACCCATTTCTAACGATTTGCATACCCCTACACCTATATACACATATATCTATATACCATGGTTTGAGCCAAGAGCAAACAAAGTACGCATCTGATTGACAATTCCAATACGCGTTGCCTCAGTCGCAATCGCAATCTCAATCTCAAGCTCATTTCCTATACCTATGCCAAATGTTTCATTCGGTTTTCCTTTCATTCATCTATTTGTTTTGTTTTTTTCTCATATAAAAAAAAGAAACTGTTGCGCCCGCTCAGGGCTGGAAGCGTATTCCCCTGGTGTAGTATGTGTAAATGATATAAGTTTTGCATCACCAGAAGTAGAGGCAGCACCAGAAGTTGAGTGGCAAATATGTTAAATGCAAGCCGCTTGACAACCCTACCAGCTTCCTTTCTCTTACTTTTTTACTCTCTTACTGCATGTAAATGAGTATCATATTTTCTACTGCTGCTGCTGCTGCTGCTTTTCCTTTTTCTTTACTTCTCTGTCGTTCTTGGATTTGGTTTTTGTCTTCGTTTGCCTTACATTTGCTTTATTTTCAACTTTCTGCTGCCTTGTCGAACCTTTCAATGGTACTGCCTCACTCTATAACTCTCTCACTCACTCACTCACTCACTCACTCTCTCTCTCTCTCTCTCTCCTTCTTAATCTGCCAGATGCTAGTTGTTAAATCATCTGCTTTGCATCGAAATATCAATGCATACTTTTTCACTTTTTCACTTTTTGCTCGTTTTTTCTTACTTCTTTCTTTTATTTTCTTTTCAATTTTTATTTCTTTTTTGGTTTGGTTGAGGCATAAATTATAAAGGAGCAGATTTACGGGCAATAATCAGATGTACAACAGGGCGTATGATTTCTCATCAGTTGCATTTGGAATTGAGAATGTCAAAAATGTCTTTTTTAAGCTGGAAATTAAAAAAAAACATAAAAAGTTTTCCCTAAATTAAATATTGTAAGCAAATGTTAAAAAAATATATTAAAAATTGTTGTGTTTTGATTTAGATTTATAGTTTTACATTCGACATTAAAATTAAGTCTTAAGCTCTTAAAGTTATTATTTCATTTCTTTGAAGCTGTGTTTATATACACTTAGTTTGAACAGATATTTACTTTACCTTGATAGCTTTTAAAGTTGTTAAAGCCATATACTTTAGTTAACGTATTAAAAATTGCATATTAGATTTATTTTTTAAATTAACTTTATAAATTGACATATTTCTGTAGTTTTCAATTTGATGCATCTACTTAAAGTTGTATGTTGTTAAGATTGTAGATACCGCTAAGTGAGCCATAAACCGGTATTATCCAAGTGACAATTATGGCGTGGTATAGCAAAATTAGTTGCATGCAACCAGCTGAAAGCAGCGAAATGTGCGCCACATTAAACGCATAATTTATAGTGAAGCGCATCGCATCTTTAATTAAAAATTTAAAACAAAAATACCAAAGAGCGTACACAGACGCGGGCAAATTGAGACAGAGAGTATGACAGAGAAAGTTGGACAGGAAGGTAGAACAAGAGAGAGTGAGCGAGAGATAGAGAGTGGCCACTCCCACTTCCAGTCGGGAGGCGTAAAGTAGCACGTGCTGCACGTAGATAGACGGGAGCGAGTGCAAATAATTGCATATTACGCATACGCGGCGTCGGTCGCTGCAGAGGTTTCCATTTTTATTAGTCTTTGGCATACTTGGTATAATTTATTTATTTAGTTGCCATATCATCTCTGTCGCTCCATTACTCTCCCTCTCTCTCTCTCTCTCTCTCTCTCTCTCTCTGTATTTTCTCTCTCTCCAACTCTCTCTTGCTGTACAACAAATTGCAACAAAATTGTGAAAAATCAAATGTACTTAAAGTTATTTATATTATTTTGCCTTGGCAGCAGCTGCTCTTTACCTCGCTCTCTTGCTCTTACCCATTCTACCACTTTCTATCTCTCTCTCTCTCTCTCTCTCTCTCTCTCTTCCTCTTTCTTCCTCTTTCTGTCTGTCTTGCCATGAGCAGCTCCAACTTAAGACAGCAGCAGCTAAAAGGATAAAGCATACAGCATAAGCGTTGAGGATGAGTCAAGGTACTTAGTGCGGATTTGCAGCTGAGTATATTGTAGCTGCTGGCAACGGTGACGACGTTGCTCCTGGTCTGGTATGGTATGATCTCGTATGGTATGGTATGGTATGGTATGTTCGGGTCTGGTCTTTGCCATCATCAGCCAAGTTGATGACTTCACACACGAGCTGCAGTTTTGCTGCTGTTGCCTGTTATTGTTTGCATTTGCTGCATCACTCTCGCCATATGTGTATGTACGCGTGTGTGTGTGTGTGTGTGTGTGTGTGTGTGTGTGTGTGTGTGTACTTAAGTGCAGCTTGCACTTTGACTCGCATTTGTCTGGCTGCACGTCTGTCTGTTTAAATGTCCTCCCGTCTTTTGGCATGCCTCAGCGGACTAATAGCTTGATAAACTACATTTCGCGCTCCAACATAATGAAAGACGATTTCTGCCTTTGCTTCAAATATATATACCTTTTTTACACTCACTTTCGAAACCATATAGTATTACCCTTTCTCTCTCTCACTCTCTATCGCTCTCTCTGTCGCCCTTTCCCTCTAACTCTTTAGCTCTTTTTAATTGTTGTAAGGAATGCGTGATTTTAGAATCATATGGGTGGATCTCAAAAGTATTTATTTCTAGTAGTGCTAGTACTGATCTCTCGGTCTAATCAAACAATTTTGTCTTAAAACAATATAAATTTGAATATTTTAAAACTTATTCAATTGCAAATGAACTGAATTTGATTTGATTGAGAAATCTGTACAGCAATAAACTCAGATTGAAATTAGAGGTAGAGGCTAAAGCCATGGCATAACCCTTGATTAGTTCACTTTAGCTGTGTGATTGTATATGCATGTGTATGTTTGTGTATGGTGTGACGTGTGAGTGTGTGTGTGTGTACGTGTGCCACGCCCGCAGCGCCCACAAGATGGCTCTGTGTTCAATTGCTCTTTAGCCAAAGAATTTTGCTTTTAACTTTTGTTTTTTATGCTTTCGCATGTTGTTTTCTTTGGCGCTTGTATGTGCGTGAGTATTGGTGTATGTGTGTGTGTGAATGTGTGTGAGTGTGTGTTATGTTTCGCCTTGTTTGACTGTGCTAAAGCAGCTGCAGGAGCTGTAGAGTATGCCACACGCCACACGGCAGACAAGTACTCGTATGATGAAATACAAATTAAATTTCCACGCACAAAAAATCAGATATGAAATGTAAAACGTAACAAGAGACGCGGAGCAGCGGCAGCGGGAGGGGCATCTTCTTGCCACGTTCAAGGAACAGGCGTCTTCGCAATATCAGTCTTCGTAGCACCCATCTCACTCTCACTCTCTCACTCTCTCTCTCTCTGTCTCACTCTTTTCACTCATTCTTTGCAAGCGCTTTCCATCATTTATGCGAATGCTACTCGAGCGAGGACGCTTCATCAGCAACGCGTTTCCTTTTGCAGCTGTTGTCTTGATACCCTGTAAGTTATACCCTCATGCGGTATATGCAACTACTTTATTAACAAAGTGTACAAAATTCTAAAGAAATTAACTCTAATGAAGTAAATGAAATGATGATTTTGTATTTTAAATAAATTATTCAAGTAGATCCAATTTTGGAATACTTTTATTAAAATATATATGTATATAAAGTTTAGATACAACTAAAGATATTGAAAATATATAAGTACTGTTTTGTAAAGATGATTTTAAAAATTTAATTTAATTATTAAAATATATATTTTCAGATATAGTCTTAAAACTTTTATTAATCAATATTTTCATGGTTCATTGTGTTTTTTTTTTTTTTATAATAAATTCGTGAAAATGTATTTTCGAAAAATATTTATTTATTTATTTCAGCTTACATTATACTCCTTGGATTTATGTATATTTTTATATACACACATACATACCAATATATATATATATATATATATATATATATATATATATAATATGTATTTTTTGTGGTAAGATTCATACACAGGGCTTATCGTATTCGAGCTGTTTATA
>JBANCZ010002361.1:0-16110 GCA_037040025.1 Sphaerogastrella javana | reverse complement strand
CTCCCACCCCAAAATACCCTACTGTCCAACTCACCTCGAATCAGTTAAACTCCCCCCTCTACACACTCCGCCACTGTGCACACTTACTTGCCGCCAGTACATAAAACCGCGTGCCACACGACTCGCTGGCGTCGCAAAATAGTTGGAGCGACTCGTCGGCATGGCCGCCCAACTCCGCCCACTCCTCCCTCTCTCTCTCCCTCTCCCTCGCTCTCTGCCGCCTTTTGCTGTTCCTGCTTCTCTCCCTTGCTATTCAATCAGTGCGCGTCCATTAGACGGTCAAGTCTGCAGCGACGACCGACGACAGACGACACATCGACAGACGACACGAGGACAGTAAAGGATTTCAGGCTGAACTCAGAATTTCTCAGATTTCGCCGTGTAGATTCGCCGTTTGCTCTTTGTTTGTTTGTCTACTTTGTCTGTTCTGTTTGATTTGTTGTTATTGCTGTTGTTATTGTTGTTGTTGTTTGTTGCTGCAACACAAAAATCAATGACTGCAACGCGGCGAACCCTCTTCGACCCCCTTTGCACCGACCACCATTAGCAGGTTGCCATGGCGCACCACTGACAACAAAATGCAGAAGCAAAGCCTTACACACGCGACTAGCTGAATACCCTGTAAACACATGACGCCAAGCGAACAATGAGGTTATGTTGAACAGCAGAAAACTTGTCCATTTCCTTTCCCTTCAATTCACATTAATTTTATCTTATTCTCCTTTACTCTCTACTACTTTTTAATATTCTCTTTTATTCTAATCTCTACAATTATCTTCTATTCGCTTATTTTATATTTATATTCATTTTTCATTATATTTTATTGTTTCATATTTCATTCTATTCTGTTCTTTTCCATTCCGTTTCCATTCCAATTTTTTTATTTTTCCTTAATCCCTTTTAATCTATTCTTTTCTCTTCTATTTCCTTGGATTCTTTTCTATTTACCCATATTTATCTTTTATTTACCCATTATACTGAATTAATATACCCTATACAACAGCGACTACCCTGTAACAGGATATGCTCATTCAGTGAATGCGCAGGTAACTCTGGCACTAGCGGTATTTGTTGCACACTGTCAAAAGAGAGAAGAGAAAAACGACGAGCGGCGAGCGCAATGAAAGGAGAACAAAAACAGAAGTGGGAAAAACCATCAAGCGTTTGTCCTCTCCCTCCCTTCCCCTCAGTCCGCTCTCTCTCTCTCTCTCTCTTACTACTCACACTTCATTGCTCTGTCTCTCTTTATCTTTCATTTAGTGTCTCTCGCGTGTCCCTGCCCACATTTGACGCCCTAAAATCAGCGATAAAAATCTCGCGCAACAATTTTCAGGCTTGTTTAGGCTCATGTGCGCCCTCTGTGGGCCATTTCTCGTACTTCTATCGTCAGTTGTAGTAAACAGCAATACATTTACAAAGATATATGAGTGTGTGTATGTGTGTGTGTGTGTGTGTAAGTGTGTGTAAGTGTGGGCGGTGTAAATGTTGTACAGTTACTTTTACAGTTAACACGTGTGTCAGGTGCAAGAGAGAGAGAGAGAAAGAGAGAATAACGTAAAGGGAAAGAGAAAGGGAGAGAGAGAAAGTGAGAGAGAGAAACACAGCGATGGATAAAGGGAGAGGGAGTGATATAGTGAGAGGGCGAGCTACCTGTCCCGACTTCCGCATAAATCAAGCGAATATCAATTTCATTGAGACAAACTTGTCAATTTGATAGAAACCCCATAAATAATGCACAATAATAACAGGTAATAGTAAAATAATAGTAATAGTAAAAGTAAATGTAAATGTTGAACATATATCTACTCTATGGAAGTTAAATTAATCACAGTTAATGCTAATTATTACAGAGTATAGCCCATGCAAAGAAAGCATTGAAGAATATTCCCACTGGAATAACTGATTAATCGAAAAGCTATAGACTATAGAAAATATAGTAAAGTACTATTATAAATATACTAAAATATATATTTAAATACGCATAAAGAACTACGCCACGGCCATTTGCTCCTTTTTTGCCAAAGAAAATCATATAATAGCATAAATAAAATACATTTTCATAACTTTCGTAGGATTATATTAAATTTAATCGGAATTATATTAATTTTATCTGTTACATTTGACCTTTGCCACAATACAATAGCGTTTGATCCACTGTGCGATAGCAGCCAGACATGGCAAAGAAATTGAAGTGCTGCCACTTGCACAGTGGAGTGTGGGCAGTGAATCCCATTACCAAATATGTGCCGAAAAAAAAACAAAAAATTAATTAGCTAATATTAGCCTGGGAAACGTTGACTCAGGCCAAGAATAGAAATAGAAAGAATAGGCAAACTAAAACAAACTTAGAACAGCCAAATGAGAACAGCCCACTGCGAAATGAGAACTGAGAACAGATCAGCGTCTGTCGCACCGTGTCCATAAATGGAGTTCGTTGCGGAAATTTCGTGCTGAGCTTTTTTCTTGTTCGTGTTGTTGTTGTTGTTGTTGTTGTTTTGTCGCATTTGTCAGCTGTTTTAAGGCAAAAGGCCAGACATTTAATAATTTATACGCTAATACGCCCACAATGGTGGCTTAAATGCTATATAGGCTATATTATCGCACTTCCTGACGCTCTAAACGTTTCATGTGAACTTACCCGCATTTCAGCCAGCCTTGACGTTGAGTTCGTCGTGTTCTGTGACGCCATTTTAACGAAAACAAAAACAATGAACGAAATCAAAGCTTCTCTCTTTCGCTCTCTTGCTCTCTTGCATGCGCCTTGCACTAGCAGGTGCTTTCGCTCTCTTCCTTCCTTCTGCTAACGTTCCTTGCCTTGCTTGAGTTCGAGTTGTTGTTGTTGTGAAGCTTTCTTAGGCGCGCGCTCGCTCTCTTTGGCAGCGCGCTCTCTTTGTGTGTGGGCAGAGATGATGACGCGAGACAGCTTTATGAGTGCGTGTGTGTGTGTGTCGGTGTGCGTAGACCCGGCTTAGACTTTACAGTGAGTCATGTATAAGACGATTGCTACTGCTGCTGCTGCTGCTGCGACGATGTTGTCTGCTCTTGCGTGGCTGTGACTAAAAATAGCTGTAAAAACATGAAAGAGAAGAGAAACAAGCAAAAAACAAACGAAACAAAATAAATATAAAAGAATTATGAAAAAATGAACGATTGAACGTTTGAGCGTTTGTCGCCAGGAGGCGTCAAATGTATACTATGTGTATGTAAAGAGAAGGCGAGTCGGTCGCACTGTGTTTTGTTGCTCAACTCGTTGGACTGTGTGGGCGCCGCAGCTGGAAGTGACAGTCGCTGCCTGTTGCTCGTGCTGTCTCTGTCGCACACAAACTTCAGCTTTAGCTGTAATTCAAGCTGAGGCCGCAGTCGCAGTCGCAGTCGCAGGCACAGTGGGCTCGATTGCACCAAAAATGGTCAGCTCAATGAGCAAACTAATTGAATTGAGGTTTTTTTTTATTGTTTTTTGTTTTCGTTTTTTTTTGTAATTGTATATATAAAAATGAAATTTATTGATATTCGCTTACCGTAATAATTAAAAGTAAAGTTATTTCGATTCACTTTATCTACAATATGATCTAAACTTTACAACTCTATTTTAATGTGGGTGCCAAAAATTAACTTAAAAACATATACATATATAATTTATATAAATGAAATATACGTAATAAAACAATTTGTTGCAAATTAAAACTTTTGGTCCAAGTATATGATGTCGGGGCTTAAATAATGCCAATGATTCAAAGTAGAATTTGTATTAGTTTCAAATATTGTTCGTTTATTTGGTATAACTGTGTTTCCAATTCCATATTAAAATGTCAGGCTTTTCAAGTCGGAGCCAACTGAACAATAGAAAAATTTATCAAGAAATACATATACTCTAAACATTTGGGGTCTCATCACTAAACAGTCACCACAGCTGTGGCGCATATTGCGGTGAATATGTATATATAGTATAGTAAGTGATATATTCTAGATATATCTATTTAATTCCGCCTAAGTTCTGTTCTATGATTCGAATTGAATGCAATTCTAGCGACAGGTAATTCTAGATGACAAACCCAAACCAACCCACGGTATAAACATGCGATTCTATTGAACATGGTTGATTGAAAGTTACCCTGTACTTGGAATTTGAAGAATTTATATTTATAAACATACATTATTGACTATGTAAACTAAGGTAGGTATAATTTAGGCTATACTCATACTATCTATACTCTCGAAATATTTAAGTTAGCCTATAATTGGTATACATAATTTCTATATCAATTAATGGAACACAGAAATATGATGTATCTCCGTTTATATCTTCGTTTATTGTAGAGGTATTATTATGGAATTTTGTGGATGGTATAACGGATTATTTTAAGTAATTTTAAACTGAAAAAGAGAATTACTAAAATACTTAATCAATAGTATAATTATTCCCAAAAATATGTTTATAGTATACCATATATATAAATTTGTAAATATTTCTAAAAAATGCAGCTAAGTATGGCTATAAGATATCTTTAAAATTTAAGCAATTTAAAAAAAAAAATTAATTTAATAATTTTTTATTTTAATTATTTATACTCAATCTACATCTTCTTAAATTTTGTACAGGGTATATAAGTCAATAAAACAAGAAAAACTCTAAAAAAAATGAGCTGCAAATGATTATGCATAAATGTTTATAGTGTATACATTAGTCACACAATTATTTTGCATGTTTTGCCATGCACAAAGCAATTAATTTATGTTTATTCTTTATTTCATTTTGGCACACGTTCGCATCTAACACTATGAGTCTGTTTCAGTGTATGTATGTGTGTGAATGAGTGTGTGTGTGTGTGTGTGTATGTGTATGTGTGTATTTTGGGCTGCGCCAAGTGCTTTGATTTGCATAACTTGGCCAAGAAGCTAAGCAACTTACCAGCTGAAACGCTTAGGCAGAGGCGAGGGCGACGGGTGAGAGGCGAGGACGACGGGCGAGGGCGACGGACGGTAGATGGCGACACTCACAGTTGCTGAGAGAAGGGGGTTGACAGGGGTGGCTGAAGGGGGGTCTTTGGTCAAGCCAATGTTGCAAGGTTTATTGACACATAAAAACACAGTTGAAAGTTTGAACTTTTAAGTGGGACACAGGATAATGAACACAGGATGACGACAGCCACGAGTACAGCCACGACGGCAGCGACAGCGACAGGTTGATTGCTTCTGGCAGGCAGACAAAATGTAGCTGCAATTACGCATACGTCGCGTGTGCCGTGTGCCGCTAAATAACCGTTACACATAAACAATGAGCAGCTGGAAGTGGGCACACACTGGACACCGTCTCTTTGTCTCTCTGTCTGTATCTGTTTTGTCTCTGTCTCTCTGTCTCTATGTCTCTCTTGGCTAAGCGACTGCTTGAACTGTTTGCTTAGAAGTTTGCCCGCTGACTGAGCGACTTCAATGCGCTGCGCTTAGTATAACCAGCGTTAGCGTCGACGTCAACGTCGGCGTCGACGTCGACTTCGGCACAAGCGCTCGCCTCGGCCGCAGCGTCACAAACGAACAAGTTTGTTGTTATTGCTGTTGCTGTCTGAGCTGAGAAAGAGCCAAAAAGAGACTGAGTAATAGCAGCAACAACAACAACAATAACAACAGCAACAATAACAACAACAACAGCAGCAACAGCAACAGCAACAACAGCAACAGCAGCAACAGCAGCGATGGTGTTTGCCCAAGTCAGTGCACTGATCTGTCGATGACGCTCGCACAGTGTAACAAATTCATTGGTAAGCCGGGCCAAACTTAAGTAGTTTTGCACCACTGTAAAACTAAATAATTTTCAAAATTAATAAAATGATTATTATAATTAAAGAATATATATTTTAAAATAAAAATTTATATTTAAAAATATAAATGATATATATAAAATACAATAGAAATATCATCAATAAAAAAACTTCATACGTTAATAAAATCCAAAATTTCATGCAAATATGTAAAATGAGAAAAATATATATATAAACCGTTTAAAATGATTCGATTTCGTTTTGGATTAGATCTTTGATAGATTGAAATATCGATTTCGGGTTTGGTTTCATTCCTTGATTTTCGTTGTTTTGAAAACATATTTAAATTTAGGAAACATTCGAAAAAATTTTTCTAATTCTCGTAGCTTATGGCGAGAGTTGTCTGTACCGCCATGGCGTGCAGCTTTAGTGGGCGTGGCTCTGGCAATTTGCTGAAAAATTCACTTAAAAAAAAGTAGAAGTGAATAAAAACAAAATGTGCGTGCTTCATTCCACAAAAAACATGTATTTATCATCGCTCAATGTAATTTGACGCGGCATTCGCTCTATTCTTTTGTTTCTTTTTATTTTATTATTTACTTTTTAAATTTTTTATATTTTGTTCATGTTTCGCTTTGTATTATTTGCATTTTTATGTATTTTTTTCGCATTTATCAGAGCTAACATAACAGTTAGAAGTTTCAGCTTATCATATGATGTTGTTGTTTTATATTCTTTACTTTTTGCTTTTTTTCTTTAGATTTGTTTGACTCACATTTATATAGGCGATCGTCGTTGGTCTACGAGCATCGAGTTTCGAATACAATTGATAAATCTCAACATTTATCGGGTACTCACACTCTAAGTACATATAAGCACAGTGTGTCAATTGTTATTTTTCGCTGCTCGCATCACCAGCACTTAAACCATAATTAATCATATTTGATTTTTTTATTGAAATTTGTGTTACGATACCCTAGACTCGGCAGAGCATAGCGACTATGGCGTTAGAGCATAAATAAATAAAATAAAATAAAATTAATAAAATGAAAAAATGTTGATTAAGAAATATACAATTATTAAAGAAAATATGAAAAATTTATTAAAAATTTAAAAAATTGAGTTTTGATAAAAAAAAATTAAAGGATAATTGAAATATAAATAAAATGTTACTAAGTAAAAACCAAAGTACTATAATAAAATAAATAATAAATTATTATTATTGTATTAATGAATGCTAATTTAAAAATTGTTCTAAAATAATTCATTCATACGTTTAAAATATTAAAGAAATTGCGTAGAATTTTAATTAATTAAAATTAGTATTTCTAATACAAAGTATTTTAAAATACAGGGTCTACAAACGTTGCATCAATATAAATTAAATTTAAAATGAATATTTAAAATAATATTTGATGACCATAATACACATAGACGATAATACACATAGATAATATATATAATAATAATCATACAGTTTTATGCATGAATAATCATAGAGTTTAAATCATATTCACTACTCCAAGAGACTCTGCAGATCTAGTATTCAAACTTTATTTAGCTCTTTGCTCAACATTTTTGTAGTATTATTATTATTATTATTTGCTTATTTATTTATGCCTTTTTTTTGCTTTTGCTTTTGTTTATACATTATTTGTTTGCTTGTATTAGCTTTCATGTTCATATTCAGTTTCAGTTTGTTTAGTTTTACTGCGGTTTTGAAACCTAATAATTGCGCGCATTTGTTTTTGCAATTCGTTTTTTTGTTTAAGTTTTTGTTTTATTTCTCGTTTTTGTTTTTGTTTTGAGCGAATTATTCAACAACTTTGTTGTATGTTGTATGTTGTTATTATGTGTATAACTTTTGTTTATTTACTTGCCACATCGTATATGTATATATAGACCAAATACTACGGAACGAAGTTCGCCTTTGTCGCATCTCAAGTGAAAAGCCTGGAAGTATCTCAAGTTGAAGTTCGATGAACTTCTTCGAGAACTTGGACAAAGGAAAACTTTATGTTTCTTTGGGACTATATAATATATGTCATAAGTATTGAGCACATATAGATTTATTGGATAGTAATATCTTTTGCTTTTCATTGCCATTATTATTGTTATGCTGTTCTGGTATTGTTTTTTCTTTTTTATGTTTTGTTTTCGGTATCTTTGAGTTGTTAACATTTGTTATTAAACAATTTGGCTGCTTAGTTTAGACTAGAACTCTGTATATTCTGTAATTCGCATTTGTTAAAGGGTTTTTTTTTTTGGCAGGCCAAAAATTATAAAATATGAATACGAACACGAACACGAATGCGAATGCGAATACAGTTTACAATTAGAGTTACAATTACAATTTACATTCATACAATCGAAGCCGTTACAATACACATACAATACACTTTTTATAACAATGGCACGGCAAATATCAATATCAACATCAACATCAACATCAACATCAATAGCAACATCTTCATCAACATGAACATCAATATCAATATCAACATCAATACCAACATCAATATTCAATTTCAATATCAACATCGATATCAAATGCAATTTTCTATATCCATTTCGATGACTCTGATAGCATTCAACAACAGTTAATCTAACTCTTATCATACTAAGCCCTAGGCGTACCGGAAAGTGTTTAACATGTCGTATACGTATTGCCTTTCCCTAGAGTTTTTTTTAACTTATTTCGAGTCGGTTTCAAACTGCTCTCCTTTATTCCATATGCTTTCAATATCCTCTTAATCTTCTTGTTCTTTCAGCTTTCTTTCAAATTCCATTCCTTTCTTCAATATTCTATCAATCGCCCATGTTCATTCCAACTTCCTTCAATCATTCATTAATTTTTCCACACCTTTCCATCGTATGTCCATTCGCTTACAGTTCTCTACAGAATCGAGTGGCTATATGCTAAAATAAATACCTATGGTATATGCCATGGATTTATTTATGAAATCTTTGCTTAGGTCTTGGATGGGGGAACAAAAATACACAAAACATTATATAAAATATACAAATATTTGTAGATCTATTTGGAGAACATAAACATTTATCTTTATCTATGTAGTGGGTAAGCTTAACTCAAACCTTATCTTGCTATATAGTTGAGAGCTCTACTTTAAACGTTTACGCATTATTCTTCATCTTCATCTGTAATCTTCGACTTCCTTTCATCCTCTTTTCATTTGCTTGTGCGGTATATGCGGCCCAATAATCTTAGTACAGTTGCCACCAGAAACTGTGAGATTACTATCGGTATATGCTATCGACATTTTTAAAATTGCCGTATCCAATTCCGATAACTAACACTATTACCTATATCGTTATCATATCATACCAAAAACCGGATGCAATTTTCAAAGCTTATACTCAATTTGTAATATGATTTATCTTCTTCCTTCATTTCACTTCTGTCTTTTTTGGTTTTTTCCTTTTTATTTTTCTTATTTTTTGTTATCCGTGATTGTCGAGGTTGGTTTCTTTTTTTGTTTTGTTTATTTGTTTGTTTGCATTTGTTTTAAAGAGAGTCATGCGATATATATTGTTGTTGCTTGATTCTTTGGCGTTTTGCTAACATTTAAATTACATTCATTTACATTTATATTTTTTATTTCATTAGGGTTATACATCAGACTACAAGATAACGCCATCGATAAACACGTACTGCCTCGGTCTATGCATATATATGTGTGTATATATAATACTATCGTTCAGTTACTGTTTACTGCTCTTGCGTTGTTTAACTACTTATCGTATAAAGAATCATTTCTAAACATTTTTTAAGCCAACATTCAATGCGCTCTAATTTAACGTCTATACGACAATTGCTTAAGTCTTTTAGTCTACATTATATTCATTGTTGTGGGTTTTGTATTTGTTTGTTTGTTCTCTCCTTTCTTTCTGCCTAACATTCGATTACTTACAACATTTATTAGACACATATACTTGTTATATGGGTAATTACGTGTATATATGTATATTACGCAGATCTAGTGTGATCGATTGTTCTTGGTTTTTTGTTTTAACTAAGGCTGTCGGGGTTTCAGGTTACATTTACTGTCTGTTGCATGTTTTTAATCGTTTAACGTTTATCGTTTATCGTTTATCGTTAATCGTTTATCTCTTAGCTCGCATCGTTATCGTGTAACGTTTAATAGTTCAATCATTATCGTTCAACTCTTATCGTTATCGATTTGGTTATCGTTTCGCTTGTATATAAATATAGTTAACTATACACACACATACACTTATTGGGTCTACATTAAGGGCTTTCGGTGTTCATAACTGACAACACACATGCTTACACACACACACACGCACACACCATACACACACACACACACATGCGAGTGTGGTTGAGCGTGTGTGAGTGTGTGTAGCATAGAGGCAAGGATTGTTTTTCAACTAATTTACCCGTATTTGCATAGAATTCTCAGATTTTTTTACTTTTGTTTAGATGAAAACCTTCACTGCATTGCATTACTCTACTAAAACACCATGTAAATATTTATGTTTACGTTATGTTGTTTTTGACTTAATTGTTCCTTAAGGCTAACATTTAATTGCTAAATATTTTAATTTTTGTTTAGTTTCTTTAAGGTTTCCGTAGCGGCGTTTTTCTCATCTCGGCGTCAATCGCACGAAAATGTTTTCAAATTTGATGACAACTATGATTATTATAATTTAAATGAGTTTTTTGGTTTGTTTTTGGAATTGGAATGAATATAACAAATTTAAAAACCTTTTCTGTTTTAATATGTGAGTGAATGTGTGTGGCACGTTTATCGAAATCGGTGCTCGATAGATTATATTTGCTATCGAACGTAGCTGTTTTGAATTGATTCAGGTGCAATCATTCTAAACATTAGAAACGGTGGATATATATCTAAATATATATATATATATATAATATGCATTTGATACTTATTTGTATATAGACATGCAGAATTGTGTTGGTTTCTCCGATTTTTTCGTTTTGACTTAAAATGTATGGTTTCAACGTTTTCTCGTTTATCGATTAATACTAATTTACGTTTATTTCATAAACTTTACTTTACTTTATCAGTACGTGGGTGGGTTTTCTTTTTGTTTGTGTGTGTCACATTTACTCATAGCTTTCTTTGGCTTTTCGTTTATAAATTTTTTGGTTTTTCCGTGTGCTAGGGTTTTTGGCTATGCTCTAATTTCGCTATATGCTATATTATATAGTATATATATATATTTGCTGTATACTAGGTTCTAGCATTATAATTACGGGACACACTAGTATATTGAATATGTTGATGTATATATATTTATATTTATTTAGTTTTGCTTTGGTTTGTTTTGTTTTTTCAAGTAAACTTGTTTATAACCTGGTTTTCCTCTTGCGTTTTGTTTTCTACATATATTTTCCGTTACATTTTCTCTAAACATGCACTTTTAGCTCTTCTGTTCTTTTCTGTTCTCTTCTGTTCACAATCTATGTATCAGTTTATTTTGCTATATATGTATATATATGTATACTAAACTATAAAATGCTATACCTGAACATATCCAGCATGTTCTACACAATTACAAATTACAGTTTACAAATTACAGTTTACAAATTACAAATTACAAATAACAATTTCTCAATTTCTTTATATTTCTTTGTATTTTCTGTGTTGTTTTCGTGTTGTTGTTTGTTTGTTTGTTTGACTTAATTAGCTGCGCTGTAAAAATCGTTAAAAATCGCTTTACATCGAAAGCGTACCATTTAACACAATTGTGATCTTTTGCAATCGATAAATCGATAAATCGAATAAATGTTTTGCGTGTGCGAATTCATTGCTATAAAAATTCATAAAAATTCACTTAAACTTATAATGCCACATCGAGTTGGTTTTTTCTTCTAAATTTTTCATCAATACTTACAGAGTTTTCTCTGTTTTTTGTTGTTTAGGCGCATCTCACTTCACTTCACTTCATTTCACTTTGCGTCACTCATACACACAAAAAATTCTTCATTAAAAAAGAATATGTTTAACATTTCGATAAAATTAATTAAATAAAAAAATAAAAGTAAATTAAATTAGAATAAATTAGATTACTCAAGTTAAAAAATAAAATAAATATTAATGTAAATTAAATTAAATATAATTAAATTAAATTAAAATCATGGAATTATATTAAATTAACATAAAAAAGATTAAATTAAAATAAAATATTATTTGATTCTTAGTCTTTATGGTAAAAGAGAACCCCGCAAAGAATGTAGATATTTCAACTGTACAACCGGGCGTATGCGCATTCTTTATAATTTCTCTTATGGCAATTGTATGTGTGTGTACATGTGCATAAGTAATAATTTACATATGAATTTCAAAAGTGAACAGTTGAAGCTGAAAATATGTTGAAGAAAATTATGCAAAAACCTGTCGAAAAATTTATCGTTCAGCATATGAGGTTAGTCCAGATTGAAGAAGTTAAGATGGAAGATCTTGAAGTGGAATAAGTTGATGGCGTTTACAGTGTTATTATAGAGTTGAGTGAGTATAGAGTTAGTTTGCCTAGAACTAATACAAATGGAGTTAGGGTGGGAGAGGGTTCTTCAAAGCACAGATGATAGATACTACAGAAGCATTGTAATTATTCTATTTTTTTTTTTTTTTTTTGTTACCACTAAGTGCTTCAAATACTTTGCGCTCACTTAATCTAAAGTTTAACATTTGATTTACTTCGATTGTTTTTTGTTTTTGTTTTTTTTGCAATGCGTTGCCAAAAACACACAAATTGCATTTTGGTTTTTCTTTTCGTTTTTCTTTGGTTTTTTGGTTTTCTTTTTGGCATTTTGTGGCACGCTTGTGGGTGGGTTTAACTGCTGCTGCTGCTGCTTGGGAGGGCATTTTATTCATATATATGTGTGCGTGTGGCCTTAGAATATGAAATCGCCACAGTCCATGGCATAGTCAAAGTCCTCGCCGCCCAGGTCATCCACGCCCGTCGAATGGAAATCGAAGCCGCCAATGTCCGTGTGATAGACAGCGCCACTGCACGAGGTGTCGATGAGATTGGTGCAGTGCGTGGTGGGCAGTGCATGTAGTGTGAAGGTGTCCTCACACTGTGACCAGGTGAGACCGCCGCTCCACACACCATTGGGCAGTGTGGCCCACCCCCAACCATGGCCCCAGGGCAGTGCACAGGCCAGCGAGGCCTTCGAGTCGGGCTTCTTGCTCAGTATGGCAACGGCGGCATCGCTCTTTACCAACGGATTCTGGCTGTGGAGCAGACGATGGGTGGTCAGCGCCGTGGAGGTACCACGATGGTGTTTACCATTCGAAGTGGAGCTGTGCGTTGCCGACTTGCGCTGCTTGACCTCCGAATTGGTGGCAGCTAAAACAAAACAAATGAGGAAACTGTATTTTTTTTGCTGTGACCTTTATGTCATGTGTACTCACGCCTAATCCTGACCAGCGGACGTCGCAGCACATTCATCAGATGTGGCTTATCCACCACCAGTTCGATTTGCGGCGGCGGCGGCAGAGTTTTTGTTATGGCATCAATCCAATCGCTAACCTCCTGCTCCGACTTGGCCAGCATCCAGTAGACCTTGGAGCGTTTACGCTGCGACCCCAACGCAATTAACTGTGACACGCTGACGCCATCGGGCAGCGGTGGACGACGCGGTATCTGCCCAGTCCAATGGGCAATCGCCAGCATCTCGGGCGCCTCCTTCACCAGAATCTTGCCAGACGGCGACGAGCGACCCGGCTCCGTGAACCAGGCCATTGTTGAGTCATCGTACAGTATAACCCATTCCTCGGCCCAACGATTCCACAGCATTTGTTCTGCGAATTCAAATCATAATAAATGATATCAATTTATTCCATGCTCATTATGCAGTGACGGAAATCCAAGTATTGCATAAAAGATTCCTATTCAGGAAACTGTCAAATCGAAGGACATCTATTATAGGAACCAATGAAATGCCATTGGTATATCGGATGAATAAGAAATAAATTCTTCAGAATTAATTATACGAAATTCCGTTTAAAATTGAATAACATTTTCATTATGAAAGATTTATTTTTACAATATAATTTAAATTCCTTTCACGATTTGTAAATTGATTATTAATCATTTTAAATAATTTCATTCTTCGATAAGGTTCATCTGCATCCTATTTATGAACTGATATCAAATGTCCCTAAATGACAATTAACAAAATTTAAGTTTAAATATAAATATGATAGATATTCATTGAAAATCCTGTTCGTACGGCAACAAAGTGACAAGTGGACTTTCAATTTGTCAACTAGAATATATAGTCTTCTATATCAAAGATTATCATAATTATTCAAAGATGATAGAGGGTATACTCACTTTTATAACGCAGTAGATAACCACCTTTGATTTGCTTGCCACCAGTGCCTGCAACATGAAAGAGAATCAAGTTTAGAGAGAGAGTATGAAAATGAAAATGGAAATGAAAACGAAAATCAAAATGAAAAAAAGTGAAATGGAAATGGAAAAGAAAATGAAAATGGAAATGGAAATGGCATTGGGTTGAGTAATGGCAATAGAGTATATAGAGTAAATTGAGTTGACCGAATGAATGGGAACTCATCTAATCTGTTACCGTTGCAGCAGCTTGTTCGATTGTATAATTGAAAACGCAGTTGCGACAATTCTCTAACCTACATATACTCCACACAATCTACCAGATTCACACTATACGTACGGCTAAAAGTAGAAGAATCGAGAGAAAAAAAACCCAAACTAATCCAGAATATACATAGAGAGAACAAGAAATTCTAATTTGCACTTCCCTCGATTTTGACAGCACTCACAGCAGACACAGACTGTAGCAATTCAACATGCCCACGTCCTTGGTATTGGTATCCTCTTAAGCCCAACACTATACCATACCATCTATGCTTTTAACTGCATATCGTATATAGATAGACTTTCGTTTCATATTCATTCGTATTCATAAAGTTGATTAAAGCAGAGCCTGGATATAATTGGATGGGGGAATATTATGATGATGCGGTTAAACGAATTAATTATATTAATAAAGATGGCTAGAAGAACAGGGAGGAATAGGGAGGCAAGCGTTGGGAATACAGTGCAGGGTGTAATGTAATCATCATTCATATTCATTGCATTTCAGTTGCCCTTTGAATGCAATTAAATTAATTCGATTAAACTTGATACTACTGCAACATTTCACAGCAAACAACAAAATTCTCTCTACTCTGATGTGGTACGGCATATCGTTTCATCAGAAATTCTCGGTCATAAATGCAGCACCTTTTTTAGGAATTTTATTAACTATTAAAGTATAGTATAATATTTAGCTTCAAATCTTTCCCTGTACACTGCTATATCATTCATATATTGAAAGAGAGACCCTATGTAGATAAATGAAATTAAGACTGCAAAAAATTCACCGTGTAAGAGTGCACAAAATAGATAAGAATTCAAGTAATACTCTTTAGTTAACTGATTATCTCCACTAGGTTAATTCAAGATCAAAAGTGAAGAATCTTCCTAAAAGGTTAGATAGCTTTCTAATAAAGCACTGAGAGAGTGAATGAATGTTAACATACATATATAATTAGTAGAACTCGTATCCGAAAAGTAGACTATAGAAAAGACCGCAAATTACAGCGTAAGTGGAAATCAGCACAAAATATATAGTCCTGAATTCGTTATAATTGCTTTACGCTCTGACGCCAGATAAACAAACATACATATTGATTTAAAATGGAAAAAAAAAATAATTTTCCTGTGTCTGAATCGATTAGTGTGAATGAAAAAGTAATTTCATTCGATAAAAGTAAATAAACTAAACAGTTAATAAAGCCATACGATAGAAATATGCATACATTATAGATATGTACATTAGATATATACAGTAGATATATGTATATAGTTGACTTTATCGACTGCTGCTTAGTGCATCTTATAGTAACTCAAGTTGAATCCAATATGATCTGGTTGACATTTAACATGAGTGTTGCAGAGCTGCCTGGCCCTAAGAGTGTGGCTACCTTCCGGTACCTTTCACTACCCTTCACTACCTTTCACCATCTACTCGTAGTACCTTGCCACTGCAACAATTGAGGCTGGTATGCTGCTGCTGTTGATAGGTTGTCAATGCAATAAGCTGACACAGCAATTGAAAAACGCTCAAGGCTTCGCTCAAAATTTCTTGGCAAACTGTTTGCATCTTCTGCACCTTCTGCTAACCCCAGATGGAGGATTATGCATACATATATATTTATATACATATCTATCTATATATATATATAGATATACTTAATATATCTATACATATTTTCTGTATGCACTTACAAAAATTAGAATAAAAAAGACTTTT